>JAMYIC010000656.1:7316-28012 GCA_024112705.1 Microcera coccophila
GTTCCGCGACTACTGTGATCGAGCGACGTCGAGGGTTCGATGAAGAGGAAGTCCTTCCAGGCGGAAAGGCTGATAGTCTTATATGGCCCGTGAGGACATTGATGTAGTGGTCTGCGAAGCTGCGGGATAGTCCCTGGACGACGCAAAAGGCTCTTCTCGATGGGAATTTGTCGATGGCACTGCAGAATCCGCGATCTTCTGGTCGAGGGTGGCTCGGTTGTTGGCTACGACCCTCCCGACTGTCGCGGCTGTATTGATCTTTGGGGCGGGTGCCGAGTGAAGGCGTAGGCGCTGCTGTTCCTGAACAACAGCAGCCAGGGCGTGTGGAAGATGCACTATGACACCCCAATAGGATAAGACACCCCGTCATCGGTTAGACGTTTCAAATATCGATTGTGAGAGCTTGCAAACAAGACTTGGTATTACTACTCGCTAAGCTGGTATCCCCCTCTTTATTAACGCCAACTTTGAAAGTCTCCTTATCGGTGTTAAACCGTGGTCATGCAAAAATTCATAAGTCTATACTCTCATAGAATTTCCACGTTTAATCCGCATCCCCTAATATCCTTCATCAGACGTGCCGTAGGCGTAACATAAGTTATGTCCATGGTTTCGTTACCGATCGATCCCAGATGTCAGCAGTTCGCCTATCCGCCCGTCTAGACAATAAACGATCGCGCCAGAATCGACCCTTTCGGAGAAGGGGCCTAACGAGCTGCGAGCGGAAACAAAACACCATTCCTCGCTGATGCGGTGTTTTCCTGCGCATCGGATCGCGCCATGTCGTGATCCGGCCAGCTTGAAGCCAAGTCGAGATGATCCGATGCTAGCAATCTTGGAGCATCAGGCGGGGAAATCTTGAGAGTCGTCCCTCTTTCATCTCGCATTCAACATCGGTAAGCCCAGCATCATCGAGAAGCCTCTTGCACTTTGCCACAATTTGCTGTCCTTCGGTGTGAGATACTGAGTCGGGTTCGACCGAGATGAGGAGGACAATAGGTCATTCCTTGGCTTGAATTTCGTCCTCTGAGTCTTCACGGGAGTATCCAATACGCAAGATATCGATCGAGTTCCACGAAATGCCCTCCAACGTCTTGAGAACAAGGGACTGTAAAGAGCCCTCGCTAGAGTCATTCCATTTAGTGGTGATTTTATGCTTGCCAACAACGTAAACTGCCTTCGTATATGCCCAGCTTCCTGGGGTGCCCGGAGGTGCTGAGACAGGCAGTGCCCACCGATCAGTGCCGGATCGAGCTACGAATTTCGGCGAGGAGTAAAGGCCGTGATAATAGTTGTCGCGCTCGTGATCGCTCAGCTCTGGCAAGTGATCCATGGCCGTTGGTGTTGGTTACGAATCGGTCGCTCCCCTGCGTCAAATAACAAGCTCTTGCCCAGGTAACGTCTGCGGAGATGTTTTGTCGATAGAGCCAGTGGAAGTGCGTTGATTGGGGACAGGCTTGATTTTGCACGGAGATGGTGGGAGGGCGAACGTCTGGGAGGAGGACTTGACATCTATTTATACTTGATCAGTAGGGCTACCTTGGACAAAGGGGTGGACGAACTCTGATCTGCGGTGGACACAAGGTCAAGGTCAAGTTCAAGCCAAAGCCACCGATGCTTCAGGTAGATGACTCAATTTCGTAATGGGAGAAGGCGAAGTTTGACCTTTGCGCAGGTGGTGGTGGCAAGACACGATGAGCAGGAAAGAGAGTAGAACCTCACTGGAGCATAAGCGGGTAAAGGTCTGAGATCTGGTAAGCGGGTGTTGTTAATTATGGAGGCGTCGTTTAGAGACAACCAAGTTTAAGAAGAAGAAAAATTAGGTAGGTAGGCTGGCTTCACGATGACATGTTTTGGTTCCTCCCGCACCTCCTGGGAAAAAGTGGGCCCCTGTCACCTCGCCAGCTGCACCTGCCATCCATCTCGTTCTCTTCCCACTTCACAACATCTCCAACCTCCTCGCACATCACCATAGGATGCAGAGCCGTATTTGAGGCCCAGCTACTCTTTCTTCCACTGCAAATTAGTTCTCTTCCTACGATCACTCTACATCTCTACCCTCGTTGATCTCACACAGCGCAGACCGTCCGAGAGCGAGCATTCTCATCAGTCGTCTTATCACCACCAACGTGACGTTACGCATTAGGGAAACTCGGTCGCCGCCTGCAGGTAAGTTTGCTACCACCTTGTGACTCTGCCTGGCTGTCTTTCTAATTCTACGCTAGGCATCCATACCCAGGTAAACAGGGCGCGCTATGGGGCTAAAGGGAGGGGATACATGTTATGGGTAGCCATCGCTGCCGAGCACAACACGGAGGGCCACCATGGTAGGCTAGGAGACATCATGGTTGATCAAACTAGGTGGTGATTTGAGCTTCCAGCCGACGGCGGGCGAGGGGTGGTTTACCAACGATTATCTTTGAAGGGACTCGTGCCTTTCATCTCCCGTTCTGTCGCAGATGCTCGGTCGCCGTCTTGCTGCGCGATACGTGTGAGCAGACGATGGAGGGCTCCGGGTGGGCGGACGCCGTCTTTCACCATTATCCCGACGCAGCAGTCTGGGCGCGCTGGCCGAAGCAACACTGGTGAGGGACACGTGTGGGATGCGTCGTTGAGAAGCGAGTGCCGACAGCGCGCCTTGGTGGAACACCTAGACCATAAGCTGGTGTATGGTTGTCCAGCAAAAGAATACCTCTACGACGTACTCCGTGTGCTGCGCCCGAGTTCGGTCTCACGACGGCAAACTTTCCACCCCCTCCAGTAGGGTTCATCGCCGTCACGACTCACCACCACCGCCACCACCACTACCGTCGCTACCACCATGGCTGGGGCAGGAGTAGGGCCGCTGACGGCAGTGATGATGACTCCGATGGGACATGTACACACACCCTCCTACATTTTTCCAGGCATGGTGAGAGAACCCCAATGATGCGGGAACTAAACCGGGCAACGCAGACAACGAACAAGAACTAGCTAGTCTCGTGCCTGGTGTTGTTGACCAGGATGTAGGCAGTGCTGGTCTCAGGGACAATGCTGTCAGTCAGTTCCTAGCCACTCACGCCATGAATGGATGCGCATGATGCTCATTCTTCAATGGGCAACGCCAAACGCGAAAACGTGGCACAGTCGCCCCGCCGCCCAGCACTGCGCTACCTTGAAGGTCGCCGCGGCGAAAGAGCGCCTCTATGACCTTGCGACATGCCTAAACCGGCTGCGTGATGGCGAAGATTTCGATGATGCTTCCAAGGCATCGTTCAAGGCTTGCATCAAGGCACTTTGCGGGCGATAGTGTCAACTCCACCTTTCCGGACTCGTCCCAACTAGACTCCAACATCAATACATGAGCTCTCGAGTCTTGTCCTCATCGCTGTTTCGCACCCTAGATCCGCGGCTGAGCGTTTTCCGAACCGTATTGGCAGCAACTCAGTCTCGGGGAATTGGCAGTTTCCTCCTCATTGCCTGCGTTCCATACTTCCATGACCACGGCGCGAATAACAGGATTTGCTCTGCCGCTTTTACTCTCTACTAATCTCACCAATTGGTCCTAGGCAAGACCTAAAAAGGCCCGGTTGTGGCAGCCACCCCCCCCCAAGGCTGCCGGCTCTACCTCCTTCCTCCCTCACAATCGTTGACGTTAACACTTATCCCTCCACCAGCTGCACATTTTTCAACTCTGCTCCTCCACCTTCAGAATCCTTGAAACTTGTCCTCTTGGTATACCCAGACTGGCTAGTCTATCGACATCTACTGGCAACCCTGCGTGGTATCGACTACCTTGCGTGCCATCGACTTCCCTGCATACTCGATTTGCCCTGCGTGCCATCGACGCCCCCGCGAACCATCAGCGACTACTCTCCCAACCTCAATCCTTCCAACAGCTGCTCATGCCGTTCCCAAACATCCCTAGCGTTAGTCTCTGCGACAGCTTTTTTTGCTCGTGTCTACACTTCGTATATTGACTAACGTTCTGCAATAGGTAGCCTCATTGGCGTGCTTTACGAACGATCCGACTCACATGGCGCTTAAGAAAGCCAGAAGTCTCATCACTGAAAGCGCATATCCTCACGTCGCCAATGGCTGGAAAATCCTCTGCTTAGAGGCGGCGACTAGAGGTGTCCTCTGCGATGCCGGACACGAATCTCGCCTTCGAGATGTCCCCTCGGATGTAGAAGACTTTCTTGCTGTGACTGCCTGTCTATTCAGCCCCAAGCTTCAAAATCACCTTCGCGCTAGTTTCGAATACTTCGATAGCCTCTGTGGAGAACCACTGTCGCGTGTCTTTCTCATGGAACGAACTATTCAAGATTGGGCTCATGCTATCCTCGACTTTCACCTTGGGCATTTCTCCCGCCTAGTTATGAAGGATAAACTCGGATACCGACCTGAGCTTCTAGTCTTCTCGGCTGATGCCAAACAGACCGGCATTCCTAGTATGCCGCCGCCTCCTCCACCTGCCCCAATCCAGCAGATCTACCTGCAGGGTACGTCCCTCAAAGAAGCTTGGGCAGCTAACGAGCACCTTGAAAGGATCTGCGATTTCAAGAGAATCTCGGGTCTGCGGTCATGGACGCCGTCTCTCCCGGGTGGCGCCCCTCTCTTCCGAGGGACAAGCTATCATCTCAGCCAGGATGGCACTCGGGTAATTGAGGCCCAGATCAACTCAATGCCGGCCGACTTCGCTCGGAGGGGTGGACGCACTCAACTGTTCCCGGATGGCAAACATCAAGGCATCTACACCTCGTTCTCTGCCCTGAGGGCCTTCCTCTGGGCCCTCTTTGAGGCTGAGATCTTCCAAGACCCTCCCACCGGAGCTCGGGCTCAGCGACTAACGCAAGAGTTCAGGCTGAGGGGTGAAACCTTTCGTGGTGTCATCCTCTACAAGTTTCATTCAAGCCAACCGGCACCCCCTGGATTGACCTGGTTTCAGATCCCGGAAGGACGAGAATCGGAGTGGACGACGATATCACACCAGTGGCACCTTCAATCGGTTCGCACGAATTTCTGGCAGCCAGGCGTCGCGCACATTCATCGTCAAGCAACCACCGACTTTCCTGACCTGACTCATGGCAGGGATCTCCCCGGTCTCAGGAACGCCTTGCTGGCCTGGCCATGCAAGCAATGTCTCCTCTGGCAGACAGCGTTCATGTCGGAAGCAGCAGAGCAATACTTGAACGCGCATTTAAAGGGCGTCTATGCTATATCGTTCGACCAATCGCATCCCCCTACCGACAGCGATGCTAAGGTGCCCGAAAAGGGGAAGCTGAGTACACTCACGCGACACATGGGCAAGTCACTGAAGAAGATGATATCCAGACAGAAGTTGGGTTGAGTGTCAAGAGCAAATAGGCCAGGTTGCCGCATGGTGCATTCTTCTGGCAGGACAAACCATGGGCTCGATAGCAACCGTAGCAGTCAATAGAGGCGTACAAGCTGCGCATTGATTCTCCGATGGACCAATCCGTAAGAGCCCTCTCTATGTGTACCTACATGTAGTATGATCGATCAGGCAAGGCTGTCGGTGTTGCTGGACGTTTGTGAGATTCCTTTAGAACGCCGGCGCATCATGGTTGACGGTTTTCAGGGACAAGGTTCTAAGTCGAGACAGGCATCCCGACACGGCGCTGAGAGGGAGGCACACGCAAATGCCTCAAGCACGATGCAGTCCCCGGACCTGTCTGTGACGGTGTGCTTCTCCGCGCTGTCGCGGGGCGCCCATGTCCAGGCAGAAGCTGCTCGTCCTAGACACATAGTGGACTGCCTGTGCGACTGTGCGTCGCCCGATCTGACGCGCATCGCCTTCAGTCTGGCCTGAGGGGGCTCCAGACTTGGTAGTACATAATCAAGAGCCCCCAGACGAATTCCATTAGAGCCAGGAAGTCAGGCGCGGCATTCAATCACGTTATGATTGCGAGCCATGCAACATAGCTCAATGTAACGCACAGCTTTACCCGAAGTTCAAAGACTATAGCACTAGCTACTGGAGTGTGCACTCGACTCTTGGCTGCGCCGTTTAGTGCAACGGACGAAGATGACTTTCCCTTACCCGACGACCTTGATGGGAAAAGTCCCGCGTCTGGTCCCGTCGCGGAGCGGCCAGATGCGGCGGTATCGTTATGGTCTAGCTAACGATATGGTAGTTTTGAAAGGGAGTGAGGAGAAGAAAAAGTGATCTTGGCCGGGATAACGGTGTTAGGTGGCGGCTTAATGGCTGGTTTAGACTCAGAAAGCCAATATCGTCCGTCTTCGTCACATAAATCAACTACATCTCGCTACAGCTTAAAAACCCGTCATAATAGCGATTGATGGTCGAGCTTGGGAAGACGGGAGTAAATTGATAAGCAAATATATCTGAAGTTGTAAAGTTAATACGATAGTCGCCAGCGCAGAAAGAATAAATGTATCTACGGGAGTCTCTTGGTAAAACAGTCGTGCTTCTTCCTACGTAGCACGCGTCCGCCATCCATCCACTTCTAGTCTTTCTGAACTGGGGACCTAGTGCTCTTCTTGTAGTCCTTATAGTAATATTTCCTAGATTTCTTTGTCAGCGCGACTGTCATCACCTCCGGATGTCTTGGGGCTTTAAAGTCACGGAGGGGGTTCAGCTGAAGCGGACCAGATCCTCTCCGCAGGCATCTTCATCTTCGTTCTCGGCCTCAATCTCACCAAACTCGCCATCGCCCTCTCCCTTCCAGGCGGCGAGGATATCGTTCATATAAGGATTACTCTGTTGCACGCGGTGTCCCTGTTCGCATGCGATCTAGTTTCACCCGATGTGGTGTGCCTGATGCCACCCCCTTTATGAAGCGCGGTACGCTAGGTGTTGAGGTTAGGATAAGAGTAGTCGATATCGTTATCGCCTTTCAGAGACATTATGACCAGGGCCTAGAGAGTGAGGTTGGGTGTGAGACGATGTCTATGTGCGTTCTAGGAAATCTCCCTGTACTGCACGCCAAAGTCCTCACGCCAAAATCCTAGTTCAAAGGGTTGTTATCTACATAGGACTCGCTCGACGGTTAACTTGGGTCGCTCGGATCGCCGTTGTCACTCCTCATGGAGATATCGGAAGAAGGCTGGCTACTGATGGCGAGATAGTTGCGCGAAGGATGGGTTGCGGTCAGGCCCTCTCTGTTGTACTAGCGGAAGGTCTTTAGAACTACGAGTACCGTGTCTATGATGATATATCCGTAACGGACATGTTGATCCGCCTGATATGACAGAATTTGGACAACGTTTTTCTATTCGTAGAACCTGGTATGAAGTAGTTGCAGATGTTGGTTTGCAATCGTGTCAAACACTTTATTCTCCAGCATTACGTACCGTGATTTTAGGTGCTTGAAATTGACCTACCAGTAGGCCGTACTCTGGCTTTGGAAATGTTGTTGTCATCCAGGCGACGACAGCAGGTGAGAGCAGTTTCCCAACTTATGTCAACCAGCGATGACGGGATTGTAATTTCGAATACTGTCAAGGTTGTAGATATTTGTGTCGCCACTTGGTACCGAGAGGCGCTAGTACACTTCATCTGGCATGTACATCGTAGTGACTTGTTCTATCTCCGATGGACAGGTCCATCCCGCGTCGTGGGTATGGCGACTCATTCTTCTTAACGTCACCTTCGGTTGGGCATGTCGCGCGTTTGCTAAGCTATCTCTAGCCGACAGCGGTCATCACGATTGCCTGGTGACATTTCAGAAGCATTTGTAAGAAAGAGACAGTGGATTGTCGACACAGATGATTGGAGGACTATAAGCATATATGAAAGTAGTAGCGCTTGCAAGCTCTCAAGAATCGTGAACGTAGGGCAGCGCTTAGACACTAGCAATGGGTGGGCTGTGATCATATATTGCGTACCAACCATCCACCTCCAGGGTCAACCTCGAAATACATAAATAGTCAGGCAGTTAGATGTACTTTGCGTCCGTCTTCCCCGCCGGATGCAAATCCGTTACGAGGCTATCGAAGGGCAAATCTAAACAATCAACCCCCTCACAGTCATATGACTCAGACCAGCTAAGCACTGCATCTCGCCCGAGAAGTCGGTGTCGATATAGAAGGAGTCCAGGACTACACTCATCTTATGGCTCTGGTAAATGGTCCTGAAGCTAAAGCCAGTACTAAGTTTCAAGAAATAATGCGACTAAAGCACGAGCTGGCGCAGCGTAAAGAGAATGCGTTTACGGAAGTCATTCAGTAGTCAGTAAATACAAGTTATTATACGCAATCAATTAAACACAATTGCCCTCCCTCGACGAGACACTCTATGTCCCCTCGAAAAAAGGTCGTTCCATTATTTAACAGTACTATTAACTAATCTTATCCCGTGTGTCAAGTTACACTCTTCCACTTGGACTCTCCACACAACCTGGACTCGGCAGACATTTTCCAGAATGCTGACGGCCATAGCCCTATTTTCGGACTTGAACAATGTTCCTACAATGGATCCACGTCGAGGCAGGTACAAATACGCCTATTCAGACTGTGCAGCACATACACAGCCCAAAGTCCGCTGAATTTGTCCAGTCTCATAGTTGTCTTCTCAACGACGCATCGGTACCCCGATGTCTTCTTTATTCGCTGCGGTTGATTTCCATTCGCTTCTTGAGACGGTAGGCAATGGCACGCTTGCGTGCAGCCTTGGTCTGCGTGAAAGCGGCAGAGCCGCCAAAGGGGCCCGCGGCAGCTGCATTGCGAACGCGGACGACGCAGACGTTGTCGGCACCGCCAACGCTGCCGTCGCAGGTCATACCCTTGGGCATCTGCACCTTGAGCGGGAAGTCGGTGTTGGTGGCAAGAGATAGGCCTCCCAAGCCGACTCCGGGGACATCCTGGTTGACCTTGGCGGACTTGAAGGCCTTGGGATCAGTACCGCCAGAGGTGGCGTCGATGTCGGCTTTCATGGGGCCAGCACCGTCTTGGTTGATCTACAAAGCTCCGTTAGTTCCGACTGATCAGCCCCGAATGAGAGACTCTTACCTGTCTGTAGGTCAAGGTCACTTCGCCATCATCCGAGGCGGTGGGAAGCCCTGAAGTAGAACCCTTTCCTGCGCTTTCGGCGACGCTCTTCTCTTGCGGGGATTCGTTCTTGTCGCCCTTAGCGCCCTTGCCGCCCTTGCCGCCTCCGAGCAGGCCGCCAAAGAGGTTGCCGAGCTGGCGTCTCTCCCGGGATCGGCGATTCTGAGGCAGGTTGGACAGGTCATCCTCTTCGCCAACGCCTTGGCCGTTGTTTGTCGGGACGTTGTTGCCGTTGCCACTGCCCATGAAGTTGGTGATCATGGTGGAAGCATCGACAGGTCCGTTACCCTGGGTCCTGCCAAGGGCACTGGCTTTTCCGCTTTGGATCTCACGATCGCGGATGATGGAGGTGTCAGCCTGAGAACCGCACCTGTTGGTGGAGCAATCACGGGGAGTTCCGTCGGCGACTGTTGGCTTGTTAGCAGGGCACTCCGAGTGAAAAATGGTTTGAGAACCTACTGCTCAGACCCGGCATAGAGACGCCATTGGCGCCTTCAACGGCGAGAACTACTCCATGGGCGGAGACTGCGGTGACCAGGACGGCGGAAATGGCAAAGAAGTGCATCTTGGAAGTTTTGACGTGGGACTTGGGGAATAATTATATAGATGTGTAAATTAATGGAAGTGAAGCCGCCAGGGCTAGAGAAGAGAAGAAGACTGAAGAGAAGAGGAAACGAAGACTGGCTTGCAGCTGAGTTTGTCGACCAAAGCTCTGAAGGCCCAGCACTCTTATATAGTCAGCATCGAGACATGCTTGAAGCATATCGACAAAAGACAAACATCATGTTATCCCACCAAAAATTCAATTCCTGTAGCGTATCAGGAAGGCCCATAATTCACCCCAAAAGCTAATCAACGTTTACATGTGAGTCTGATCGACCTAGATCTTACTACATCTAGTTAGTTCAAGGAGAATTGTCGATGTTATGAGATTCGAATCTTGTGAGATATAACGGTAACAGCTTCAGGTTTCCGTTTCTCTTCTTTGACACTGCCTCTCGGCATCTTCCTGAGCCCCATGGTGCGACCGGGTTTCGAGGTTTTAGGGTTTCATACAAGTTTCGTGTTTCGCTCAGGCCTCCGGGAGCTACGCCATGAACCCCATCAAAACAGTGATTCAAAACCTCAACTCCAAAGGGCTTGGAGAATCCTGGTCTGTTTGGGCAGATGCGATTGGCCTCCCTCCGGTCGCAGATCTCATACATGCGCCCATCGAGCACACCGTGGGTGAGGAGAATAGTCGGCCGCCGAGGGTTATCGGCAGTGCCTCCGAACAGGTTCGTGTTAGCAAAGCCGGGGGGGGGTGGTGTGGATACGCAGATCATCTCTCTAACCGTTTTACGATAAGTAGCCCTCAAGCTTCCGTGTTGATTTGTTGGTCTCGACCTGTCTTACCCACAGCCCCATCCTAGAGGATTTGGCAGCGGTGAACGGAGCGAACCCTACCCGCTCTTTGAGAGCGCGGCAAACGGACGATCTCGACCTCCGTCTTGAACAGGAGGAAGATTTCGAGCCTACGCCCGTACACGGTTCAGTCCATGCCGTTCGATAATTGCATCTGTAGTTTCGAATGACCCCGGGATCAATCAATCAGCTGAGCTGGATTTCATCCCTGTGCCGTATTATGTTTGAACAATTGTGCTAATGTCATATAGTAATGACGATGACACACCAACTGGGGAGTCTAGTGAACCATGTCACAATCCCATGGGCTACATTGACGTGCAGGACGATGGAAATCATATGACTTTCGACGATGACGACTGGCCCACATGAAGTACCGACACGGAAAGGTGACTCTGGTTAGGGAAGAATAATCTCAGGATTACAGTAAAGGCAGAATTGAAAATCAACTAAGCTTGGGATGGGATGTCCAACAGAGCAGGTCGTGAATTCGTAATTTGGCGTGTAATCGTCATACGCACTAATTAATTGTCTTGGAGGTCTACAATTCAGACCATCCCATCAGCATCGGACCCGGGATTGTAGAGTAGTCTTTTGTTACCTGTACCTTACGTTCAAAGGAAATAAGGGACTTCTGCAACAACGAATTGGGCCCGATACATGCAGCTGCTGTCTCATGACATTCGTCTCTTCTTCCGTCTAAGTGGTGTGGGGTTTGTTTTTTCTACTTATGATAATGTTAATATACGATGTTTTTCCTTCTTATGATAATGTTAATATACGATCTTTCTATGTTGCAGTAAACGCACCATCCTCCCTAGAGCCGGCTCATTTCGAAAATAGAAATAAAATGAAATACTCGGTGTGAATTAGTACAGAGCTCTCTTGAAGGAGCACTTGACCAGACACTTTGCATAGCCTGCAGGGTAGCCTGTCCCAACCCATCTTGGCCCAAACCCCGGAATTGCCAATCCTCGCTCAGTGATAACTCGAACGGAGGTGTAAGCTTGGCTCTGGGAAGGGAAAACAAACTTGAAATGAACTTGGTATCTTAACTTTCGTCTCTAGGTTGAGCGGTGGTCTCTCCCAACCCTGATCACTCAAGGCGTGGATGGCGGTCGAGGCGCAGGTGTGATGCCGTGCTTGCTTAGCCAATGAGGCTCGTCAATTGAACCGAGTCAAAATCTGATACTTGAGCCACTGTGGCTGGAGTGCTTGCACAACGAGGCTCGACAGATCAGCATCCCCTTGACGGTGGCGAGGCTTACGGAGTCTAGTCTTTGCTCTAATCGGCTAACGCACTACATGTGATAGATGAGCGAGACTGTGGTTTGAAAGTATTCTTCTCATAGTTCATTTCTTGGGTAAACGAGCTACTGGCTGACTGGCGCCCCATGCCTCTTGGCAGTCAACGGGATACTACCCACACCTTCATGCCGAGTCACCCGCAATCCACTCGCGTTTATTTCCGCAAGCGACCATGACGCCAAGACTGGCAGAGAGTGGAGCCGGTTCTGGAAGCTCTAGAGTCAGTAAAGGATACCCTCGTCGGCGGCGACGATGACAAGGTTGAGGCGTACTTTTGTCATCTCCAAGACGCTCAGGAGCGATTTGACAGCAATGGCATAAGGGCCCCTATTCTTTCTAACAGCGCGGATCACGTCTGTTGGAAGACGGGCAGCAGACTGATCGAGCAGCTGTTGCAAGATTGGCTCGATGGTTTTCTCGGGAACCGAGGTCCACGTGCATCTTCCACACCTTGACACCTAACCTGGCAGCCACAGTTACGATGTCCCGGTCAAGCTTAAGTCAATTGACGCGGTGGAGAGTGTGGTACCGCCACAAACATGGTAAGCGTTGTGGACACCGGCGACGGGACCTCCGAATGACGTTGCCTTAACAGCGCTTGAAGTGCTACCTAGTCAGTTACCTGATACATTCCACGTCAACATACTCGGATGACAAGGTGAGTGACAGGAAACCCGAGAGCTCCTGGATGAACATATCTTCCTCGTGTTGAAGGATGAAACGTGGCCCATCTCTCTAGTGTCCATGGATAGCCAGCAAGTTTGTTTCATACGCGTAGGAATTTTTTCCCGCCCTAAATTCTTACTTCCTAAACTCCGAAACAGGGTTCTTCACGCGGCTCAAGAAAATCGCGAGTGGAGACGTTCGAGAGTGAGTCCAGAATATTCCATATCTCTTTCAAGATCTGAATCTTTCTTGCTATGGTGGAGTCGTCCTTGACCCCAATTGAGTCGCTCGTATCGATTTCCTTGGTAGGGAAAATGAGAAGTTTTGGGTTGCAATATCACCTTATGATCAAGGGCAGCACATTCCGAGATGTTCTGTTTCCGGTAGCCTCGTCTCACGTGCCGCGCCCTGAGAGATCATCACAAGCTTCCGGGGCCTCTGCTCAGCTCGGACTGTGAAGCCGAGTTTCTTCTCCAGGAACATCTTCAGCGCTACTCCCAACCTGGGTAAAGTAGCCGGAGCGCTAGTGAACCGGTCAGAGCTTTCGGCTGGTGTACCACCCGTTACCGAGGAGCAGTTGCAATGAGTCGAAAAGACTTGAAGTATTGGATTCATGGGTTCATAAAGTTCACAAAACTGGAACAAAAGAGATCAAGTTTGGCCCAGTATTGTTTGGGCATCTATCGCGGCTTGGAGGGTCCTACTTTGTGGAGAGTTGACTTGGTCGGTTCAAGACTTTGCATTTTATTCTCGAGTTTTGCCACGACAAACGATGCTGGTTATTCGGCCGTGTGCCACACTAAGTCGGCTCTTCGGCATACCTGTGACGACCAAGGAAGATGTTGAGAATGTCGTCCTGGCTGCCACTAAAGCACTCAAGTTGCATTTTGGACTATCCTCTATCGATTGGCCGAGTTGTCGACACTCCTTCGTCTTGGTCTTTACGTATCGAATCCCCATCCAACCTGGTCGTTTGATCCGCCCACGAATCGCATCAAGCTATTCACACCACTGACACCGTTGAAGCGGCCGCCCGAAAAAGCCGCCGCGGCAGCACCTAGAGCGGCTCGACCATCCATCTGAGCATCGTTGCTCTGACGCGTCTCTCCCCTCTCCAGCACCTGGTTCAGAAAGCTGTCACCCGCCAGGCCATCGTACCGATCCAAGCACAGCTGTCTAATTGCAGGTCCGTACCTGCTGACCCACTGTTCCTCGCTGACTGTCGTGTACCTCTTCTGGCCCTGTGCGTCGACCTGAGAGAAGGGCCACTCGGCGCAGACGACGTGATACCGCTTGGTAATGAAGAACAAAACGGGCCACGACAAGATCCACAGGAAGCTGAGGTAGAAGAGCCAGCGAATCCAAGTAGTCAATCGCCAGGCGTTGAGCCGGCTGGACGAGTAGATGTCGACTGCCCGGTCGGCCACGGGGAATTCGATGGCGAGTTTGCCCTTGTAGTTGGTGCTTCTGATTAAGCCCTGGAGACGAGAACGCAGCAGTGGCTCGTCCATTCCAGTGACGGAACGACTTAGACGGAATCTGCGAGTACGGATCAGACAATGCGCGCGGGACGTGGCCATGTGCGCTTGTGCTTACATTTTCGTCGCCGTCGCCTTGGCGCAGTAGCGATGACACCACTCCTTCAACTCAGGCTTCGCGTGGCCAACCTCGATACCGCCCTTGACCCCAGGTGCGCGATTCTTGAGGATTGTGCCGCGATACGTCTTGTCCCCGCTCTCCACAGTGGTGAGACACATGTTGTTGTTCGGGCCATTTGGGTCAAAGTTGGGCCGCAGATAATTCTGCAGACTGACCATGATTCGAAAGTCGGTCACATGTTCGCGACTGCTCTTCCCGTCCTTGTCGCGCTTCGTTTCCTCGTGCGTGCCCACGATGTGAATATACGGCGACGGCGGGAGTCTGGCCATGTATCTGACCCAGGACTCGAGAAAGCCAGGATCGGCGTCGGAGCGTTCGTCTTGCAGTGAAATCACCTCGTTGGCGATACGGGTGCGCTTGTTGCCGATGCGACGCGAGGTGAAAGCGATATGGGTCTCGGGCGAGCTGACACCAGTAGAATAGCTCTCGTCCCCTGCGTTTGCGGATTCAGTATGGACCGTTATCCCGGTGTTGTCGCTGTCAAGAGTCGCATCATTGTAGGCCGGTGGCGGGGCGGTGGCATCGTCGTGAGTATAGGTGTCTCCCGCTGTCGTATGCAGGGACAAGGCATCAGGGTCATCGCGATAACCGCCGCTGGGGGGAGAAGGGCCGCCCATGATTGCTGAGGGTGTTCGAAGTGGTTGAATCGTGGGAAAGACGAGAGATCAAATAGCGCGACGGTTGAAAAGGTTTGCGGCACGTGCAGGCAATTTCAGGCAGCAGTCGCTAAATTCTGCATGTACACGGCACAGTTTCAGCCTACGACCACTAGAGACTAGTAAGCCCGGGAATTGGTGAGGCAGAGCAGACAAAAGTTATCTTGACGAGAGCGATGAAGTCTAGCTTTATGAATTGTGCTTCGCGGAGACCAGAGTTGACATGTTAACCTGATCAGTAACACAGGCATGTCTAGGATGTCTAGCTTTGTGAGTTTGTGCTTCGCGGGGACTAGAGTTGACATGTTAACTTGATCAGTAATACAGGCATGTCTAGGAAATATATCCAACTATAGTAATAATGTAGCGATATTCCGGCTAGGTTCCGTGACTTTGACCGAAAAAGTGGGCGAAAAGTGGGCCCTAAAGACCCACCGGACACTTATGACAGCGAAAGGGATAGACCAGCAAACTCCCCCATCATCTCGCGACTTCTAGTCTCTCACTGTCTCTAGGCTTGAAGGTGGGCGTTATCTGACCCTTTGAACTTCACGTTTTGGCTTTGGGATGACAACTCTCGAGAGGAGGTCAATGTGACCCCGTCCTGCACCGTCCTGGATCATGCAATCGCTGCACCGTCGACGCGCATGGTCGAGCGGTAAATTCCCTCAAGGTGATTCAGCCGTCCCCAGATCTCGCGAATAGTTTCCCCGCATTGTCCATGGGAGAATATGTATGATGCGGAGAATGACGATCTTGCTTGATTCGGGAGTTTGTTTTATTGAGGATATTGCGCGAGATAAGTGACTGCAGCGATGAGGTTGCTTGAGGTGACGCAATTCCCCGCTTGACACCTTGCGCGATTCAAGTCACTACTCGCTTTGTCAAATTGAGGGTTGAAACAATACGAGCGAAGGCATCATGAGAGGCTTTCGCGCGGTCGAAGATCGGCCGACACCGAAAGAGGTGTATAACTGGCGTCTGTACACTGAAGCGGCGATTATTGCCATGGGATCACTGCTGTGAGTCGACCCAGCCCGGCACAGTCTCAGATGGATCTACTCCTCCGTACATCTAATTCACCACAACATTCTTTGAACACAGCAAACGTCCTCAGCGTGTAGCGACCGGTTGCTAACACTTGAAGCGTACAGCTTCGGCTACGACAGCGCTTTCATTGGCACCACCATCGCCCGCGAAAGCTTCAAGGATGACTTCAATATTGATCCGGACGATTTTCCAGGTATTTCTAGCGACATCACATCCGCTTTCCAGGCGGGAGCCTTCTTTGGGGCAATGTTCTGCTTCTTGCGTAGGTCTACTTGACAATTCATGAGCAGATTCAATGAACTTGCTAGGTAAATCGAAATGAGAAACGATCTGATGGTGAAGTGTAGTTACCGAAAAGGTCGGCCGCAAATGGGCACTTCAAGCCAGCGTGGTAGTCTTCCTCATCGGCGCGGTGTTAATGGTTGCCGCAACAAACCAGCTCTCATACATCTGTGAGCTGTCATCTCCTTGCCATCTCAAACTTTCGCTCACACCTACAGACGCTGGCCGAGTCCTCACCGGCCTGGCATGCGGCGCCATTACCGCCACGGTACCGTCCTACATTGCCGAACTTTCCATCGTCTCGATTCGCGGCATCCTCACAGGCCTGTTTGAAGTGGCGTACCAGGTCGGCTCACTCGTCGGCTTCTGGATCAACTACGGCATCAACCAGCATATGGACCCAAAGTCCGCGCAGAGCTGGCGGGTGCCGATGGCGGTGCAGATAGTGCCCGCGGGAGTGTTGTTCGTGGGCGTGTTTGTGTTGCACGAGAGCCCACTGTGGTTGATGAGGAAGGACAGAGAGGAGGATGCTGTACAGGTCTTGGCGGAAGTAAGGATGTTGGATAGGAGTCATACCTGTAAGTCGTTTGGCTCCTCATGTATTGTGGTACCTGACGTTCGGGTAGATCTTTTGGAGGACGTTGCAATGATTCGCTACCGCCTCGACGAAGAGGCTCATGTTGCAGGCAAATATGGTGCAGGTCCCTGGGCATTATTTAGAGGAGCTTTGCATGAGCTCTCGAGAAAGGGTATGTGGAATCGCGTAATGCTTGTCTGGTGGGCGTTTGTTTTGCAGAACATGAGCGGTGCTGCTGGTAAGTCTATCCTCTTCCCTAGACTAGTAGACCATCAGCAATGCCTCAAGACTCGTCTCAGCATGACTGAACTTCAAAGCAATCAACTACTACTCCCCAGTCCTCTTCGCCTCCCTGGGCATATCTGACATCGCCCTCTACACTGGCATTTACGGCCTCGTCAAAGCCGTTGCGAGCATCATCTTTTACAGCTTCCTCATCGACGTCTGGGGTCGGCGTCGCCCAACCATTGTATCCTCGGTTGCGTGCTCGTTGTGTCTCTGGTTTGTGGGTGCGTACGTCAAAGTCGGGCATCCGGCGGGTGCGATTAAAAACGGTGAGCCATTGTCCCCAAGTACGGCAGCGGGCGGCCGGGCTGCGACGGGAATGGTGATGATCTATTCCATCTTGTAAGTGAACACCCTCTCGGAAACAAGGGCTACAAAAACAATGCGGAACAGTGTTTATCTGATGACTCCAGTTGGTCTTTCGGCCTTAATGGTATTCCGTGGATCGTCTCCGCTGAGATATTTCCTGGCGCGCTACGAAACCTGACCGGAACATGGGCCGCGATGGTACAATGGTGCGTATCGTCAATGTTTTTTTGGTCGCCTACCCTGAATTGAGGTTGATCACTGCAGGCTCACACAATTCGCCATCACAAAATCCTTGCCGTATATCTTCAAGGCTTTTGGGTATGGCACGTGGTTCTTTTTCGCGACATGGATGTTCATTGCGTCTGTGTGGTCGTTCTTTTTCTTGCCTGAGACTAAGGGACGGACTTTGGAGGATATGGATGTTATTTTGTAAGTGAAAATGACTTGATAAGCGGGAGGAGTGCTAACCGGGTGTTAGTGGGTATACGAGAGCGGTGGAGAGGAGTGGTAGTAGGGTTGGTGGGAAGGCAGACGACGAGCAGAGCGTTGAGCATTTAGAGGCATAGAGTAGACAGAAATGACTGCTACGTGGTAGTTGACGATTGGAGGTTCACAAATGTCTAAATGACTTGTCCGTACTCCAATATTGGCTTCAATCTTAGGTATAACTCTTCGCACCTTACTGAAACTCTCATCATCGCTTTGTAACATCAACTTCTCAAAGTTCTTTTCAAGACACATTTTAGTTTTAATCTTGTCATAACCATTGACTCATATGCTATTCCTCGCACTATAAAGCGTAATGATATATTTGTTGGCTTCTTCAATCACCCATAGACTTTGTTCCATGCTCGGAGAATCTGAGCTCTTGGTAAGCTGTTGCCAGCCTGTGAAGAGCCCCTTCAAATGTACCCCCAGCTTGAGAACATCCGGTCCGATGAGACTTCTGAGGGCGGGTAATTGACAGGCGCTGAGGAATATAAGCATAGCGCCGGTCATACTGACGAAAATCTGGTTAGCAGTATTCGCAAACTTGGTGGGCTCTTCAACTGTCGCAAGCGGCTGGCGTCAGAGGTGTTCAAGGGGAAGGGACTCACGAAAGAGAACAGATCCATGTGTCGACTAGCACTGTGTGCGCAAAGCTTCTCAGATTGAGAACATGCATGAGACAAGCGTCCAAGCAAATCTTGCAATTGTTAAGGACGTCTTGATATGGTAGATCGGCGTCCATGCCGCCCACTTCGCTCAAAGTCCACATAAGGTACGGACGATAGATGACAGCCAGGCACGTCAAAAAGCGTTGTCTGAGGAACCCACCGTACTCAGTCGCCGCAGGTTCTGTATCTAAGCTGAAAGCAAATTCGGAGGGAAGCACGTCGCGCCATTCGTCTAGCTGATGCTTCAATTCAGCAACCAGGCGATGAAAGCGCGCAGTCTTGAGGATGGCACCGGATTCACGTGCGTAGAGAAGATGGTGCACCCGGTTCAGTAGACGGCGCATGCTTATGCAGGCCAGGAAGTAGAGGGTGGACTGTTCTTCTTCCTCGGATTCGAGTACCGAAGTGTGGTACAAGCCCGGTAATGGCACCGAGGATTCGATGTGAGCAATGCCAGAAGGCGAGCAGGCCGAGAGCTCAGCTATGTAGTCACTGGAGGCCGGTTAGCTTCATGGATCGCAGTAAGAAAGAGAGTATTGGACGCCTGATGCCTTTCGAGAATGTAGCAGGCCCAAAATATCCTGCGGATACGCTCTTGATCTTCACATTCTGCCTCGGTTTGCAAGTGAGCCAAGAGTAACAGGCATTTTGACGCCGTCGCGTTGAGATATTCCCAGCCCTGGAGTGGCTGTACGAGAAAGGCAAAATATATGCTGCGGTCCAGATCAATGTCAATCTCTTATTAATCAAGGTGGGATGCTCCAAGAACTTACGCGACGAAAAACAGGCATTGTGCTGCCTCGGAATTGACTTGAAGGGTGGCGACATGGATCTTCTTCAGGGCGCTCTCGAAGTAGGTATCCCCAATCCTTCGTCTCAGTAGCCTTCTCTGGACTTCTTCCCCGGTAAGCTCACCCGCCGAGTTCAGCCCTTCGGTGACCTGGCTAGCGCATCCAAGAGCCACCGTCAGCAGCCCGAGGCACGTCTCCAGGTCGTCCTCATCCGGCACCCCGTTGAGGAAGCTCGAGCGGATCTGCTCGAGTTGGCGTCGAGACATGGTCGGATACCAAAAATTCACATGGTGTCCGAACGAATCGAGAATGCTGTTGATATCTTCTGCCGTGAGATACGGGTAGGATGCGGCTCTCTTCATGGGTAGAGGGCGTCGCGATCGTTCTAGGCGAAAGATGGGCACATAGCCCGCGCGCAGCGAGGAGAATTGATCGAAGTAGGACCACTGGAGTATTGACTCGGTGGTCGAAATGTGCATCGAGTCGAGCACGGCGTTGTCGAGGTTGTTCTTATCATCATCTCGAACTTCACTCGTGGGCGTGGGGGCCAGGTGACTGGTGCTCGGCGCGGCCATCTCAACGTGATGGCCAGCACCGGAGAAGAAGCCATCGACAGTGACATTTGGCGAGCACAAGAGTTCCTGCTGGTGACTGCTCAGAGCCATTTGCGATGACTGCGCCGACCGCCCGTCAGCATGATTTCCAGGCTCGACTCGACGTGGAACACAGCTGATGCATTGTCTACTCACAACGTTGGTGTTTAGTGCTAAGAGGGATTTCTCGATACGCATAATTCCCTCCAGTATAAGATCACTCTTACCCCTCCTGCGTTAGTCGTACAGACGGTCAGAATCGCCGAGCTATAAGGCTGAGAAAAACACACGAGACCTTACGAGTCTGCTTCGCCTCCATAGCTACAAGCCACGTCCGACGTCTCACACGTGGAGCACGGAAGAGTTCCACTGCATCTGAATCGAATCCTCCTTATCAGCATGGGAAGCGAGGGAGGCTTGCAAGTGGGATGGAGCTAACCTTATCTTTCGCGCGCGACAGGCATCACACTAGCCCGAGCTGATTAGAGAGACCTTTGCCAAGATATCGTCCAATGGCGATGAGATTTACCGCATGTGAGGTTCGCAATCGCTTCCTCGCTCGATCGGTTGGCGCAAGGCTGTTGGCATCCATCGGGGAGATGGACGGGGGGGAGGAGAATAAACGCGCAATGCAGGTTTCGCTTCGAAGCGGACCGAGGGAGAGAGAATGTGGGGAAAAGGGTAAATATACCGGGCAACGGAGATTATGCAGAGAGACTAGCGATCCCGCCGCCCCTTTCATTTGCCGTAAAATGTAACTACGATCCCTATCTAGTTCCATGGCTAAGCACGACACGTTACCATCTTGGGGCATGGGAGCTCCGTCACTTGTAGGTACTCGAGATGGAATGAGAGGTTAGCATGGGAAAATAGCGCACATGAATGCAACGTGGCAAGGTGACGTTTCGAGTATAGTGATATTGTCGCTGCCTCCGGAACCAATGCGG
>JAMYIC010000657.1:0-11769 GCA_024112705.1 Microcera coccophila
GCAGTTCCGGGCCAATTCTAAAGACATTGATATGCTGGAGTGTCAATTCGAGAGCCTAGATGGAGACCAGGAACAGGGCCAGGAACAGGCTCAATACCAGCAACTAAAGGAGCCCCCGGAAATCGAGGATGATGCGAAGCAGCAACAACAACGCCAACAACAACAAAAGCCTCAGCAGGAGGGTGAGACAGAAGCGTTGGCCCAGAAGGAGATAGAGACGCTCGAACGACAGGCCATAGACGGGAATGCAGCCATTGACTTCGTCACTCTCGGCATGTTTATCATCGGTCAGTACATGTTAGCTTCTCGTAGACCGGTCTTTCTGCCTCGTGGTATCTTGGGATGTTGCCTCCATTATGTGCCTAGGGCTAACTCAAATCGCGTTCTGAAGACGACATCGATTTCACCCCCCCTGCTCAGTCTGTCAACAACATTCCCGGTGGTGCCGGCACGTATTCAGCCTTAGGTGCCCGCCTCTTTTCCCCCTCACCATGGTCCTCAAGTGTCGGTTGGATCATTGACCAAGGCTCCGATTTTCCGCCTGCCGTCACGACCCTCATTGAGAGCTGGCAGACTTCGGCCGTTTTCCGCTACGATGAGAGTCGCCTCACCACCCGCGGCTGGAATGGCTACGAGGGCTCCACTGAAAGGCGCGCCTTTAGATATCTCACCCCCAAGAAGCGACTGACCGCCGATGATCTCACGCCGAATCTGCTTCAATCGCGCTCCTTCCATCTGATCTGCTCCCCAGCACGATGCCGTGAGCTTGTTACAGATATCACATCGCTCCGTAAACAAGCCTGCCCCCCAGATGCGTACACCAAAGCTGTTTTCGTCTGGGAGCCCGTTCCCGATCTGTGCACTCCCGACGAGTTGCTCAACTGTACCAACACACTGCCACTCGTCGATGTATGCAGCCCGAATCACACGGAACTAGCTGGCTTCATGGGAGACGATGGCCTCGACCCGGACACAGGCCAGATTTCCACGGTCGCCATTGAGCGTTCCTGTGAACAGCTTCTAGCGAGCATGCCTTTGCAATCTTTCTCACTTGTTGTTCGCGCCGGTGACAAGGGCTGCTACATTGCTAAGAACGGTGGAAGAAAGAGACAACGCGGCGTTACCTCGACAACTAAAAGACGCAAGAAGGAGTATGTCAGAGGCGGCTTACAACCGGATACCGACATGGAAGCGCTCTTCGCTGGACTGCTTCAGGACGAAGACGGCTTCATCGCCCGTGAAGAGATCGAGGTTGATCCAGGTATCGAGAAATGGGTTCCTGCCTACTATCAAGACACGACAAGAGTCGTGGATCCGACGGGCGGTGGGAACACCTTCTTAGGTGGCCTTGCTATCGCCCTGGCCCGAGGCGAGAGTCTTGAAGATGCCGCTATATGGGGTACCGTGGCTGCTAGCTTTGCAATAGAACAAGTTGGGGTCCCGCGATTACAGATGAGTGTAGACGGCCAGGAGACATGGAACGAACAGGGGGTCCAGGATCGACTTCGTGAGTTTCGAACACGCCTTAGTGCGAGTTGAAACAAATCTTTCATCAACACACATCAATACCGAACAGACCAATTAAATCATCACCACAATCATGCCATACGCAGCCTTCCGTTCGAGCTGGGGAACAATCAGCATCGCTTCCGCCGCAGATTCCTTTCTGAGCTGACCGAGACGCCCGATAATCACAACAATTCCCTGCCCTGTGGTACTCTAAATCTTGTATACAAGCTCCCCGTCCGTGAACCTAGACCATGTGTTAGCTAAGTGAATGTGAGGTTTGTGACTGTGATTATCGGCTTACATGATTTGGTTCGACTCCTCCATTTTCTTGAGTGCCTTGGTGGCTTCGTCTCTCGTGAAAGCACCGCCGTTTCGTGACCCGATCTTTTGATTGACAGCGCTTATTACAGCGTCCAGTGCTGCCGAGTCATCTTCGAAGAGATTAGTACTCAAAAGCTGGCCTAATGTCGTCCTAAAGATAGAGAGGCGCTGAGACGTAATAGGGGTATCATTAATTGCCAATCCGGCAGCACTATTGGCGAGGTCGTCTTCTTGTGACTCTTCTTGGGTTGGTGGCGGCAGCTGGGATGAAGGTATCGACGACGCAAACGACGCTTGTGACTGAGACGTATCATGGCCTGATCGTCCAGATCGACGGGGCCCAGCATTCTGGACGGTCTCCCCACCCTCTCCCTCGCTTTCACTCCGACTGCTAACTTGATTGACATCATTGGCTCGACCGTTCGAGCGGGATGCCCCTGCTCTTCCACCATTGGCCTGGAGACGAGCACTGCTCCTTGTTGAGCGAGATGCCCTCTGGGTCGAGAGAGTAGCGCCTCCAGCTTCATCGCCGTTCTCATCATCGCTACCAGAACTCTCTTCGCTGGACGAGGCGAAATCGACAGGGCGCGTCTTTCTGCGTTTCTTTCGCGATTCGTCCTCGACAACTTCCTTGAACAGTGCGAACCTCAGAATACTTTCGGCCGCAATGGCATCACGCTCCTCAACACGGTTCGACAACCGAGATTTAGCGTGGGCAGTAGCAAGTCGAATGATGGTTTCCAACGTACGCACAGTCAAGGGACTGGTTCTTCGTTGATTGCCCTCCATCTCGTCATTGCGAAGACCGACATAAATATCCGCAATGCGGTCGGAAGCCTCTTGTGTTAATACTGGCTTGATACGAGTCTTGGCATACTGAATATACTTTTTCATGAAAGGGATGCTTAACACTTCGGGTTTTTTGTTCGTACCCCGCCCGGAAGCCAACGTAACCCCTGAATGAAGCATGGCGTCATACTTCTCGAAGACATCAGTTGGGCGTTGGGAGTCGGCCTGAGTGTTCACAGATACACCCAAGGACTGAGATGTTTGCTCTCGAACCGGTGCACCTTCCTCTGTTCCGGGTTGGCGATATCGATGCATTCGCAATACATGTTCTGAGACATGGCGATCCCGAGTGTCCTCGATATCATCCGTGACGACAAACAAGAGATCAAATCGGGAGAGCAGTGAATCAGGCAAAGCAATGTTCTTGTGCGGGTCCTTGTGTGGATCATATTGACCGAATATGGGATTAGCCGCGGCAACGACGCTACACCGAGCATTGAGTGAGGTGTGTATGCCAGCCTTCGCGATAGTGACCGTCTGCTGCTCCATGACTTCGTGGATGGCTACTCTGTCAACGTCCGACATCTTGTCGAACTCATCAATGCAAACCACTCCTCGGTCTGCCATGACCATTGCTCCAGCTTCAAGTCGCCTCTCTCCGGTTTCCTTATCTGAAGTGACAGCCGCAGTGAGACCAACACCAGAGGAGCCGCGACCTGTAGTTGCAATGGCAAGGGGAGCAGTGTTGAGCACGAAACGGAGTAACTGAGATTTGGCTGTTGATGGGTCGCCCACCATGAGAATGTTGATGTCACCTCTTAGGTGAGTTCCATTCTCGAGGTTTTTCTCCATTCCTCCTAGAAGCATGAGGAGTATGGCTTTCTTGATATACGCGTGCCCATAGATGCTTGGAGCTAACGACTGAGAAAGGAGATCAAGAAGATTCCTCTTTTTCGAAACCTTGTTGATGTTGCGGATGTCAGTGTCAGTAATGGTTGCTGTGGCTATGCCACCACCCGATTTGGAGGAGAGTAGAACAACGTTATTTGCTAGGATAACGGTCTTGAAAAGGGCGCTGTTGTGATTTGTGTTACGGTTACCCAGTGTGCGATATATGCCGACCAGCTGCACGCGGTCGCCCGGTTTGACACGGTCGACAAGATCATCATCTAATACAACATCGACACCACGAGGCAGCTGACCTGCGGGGGCACGCTCGGGCATCTCCTGGACAGAGATAGTTTGGTGATCTCGGTAGGTGCAGAAGCCATATTCTGTGGTTAGGGGGTTGCCGTCATCGTCTTCCCGCGGGTACACACTGGAGGTGGTGACCCCGTTGGTCATTGTTTGATCCTGATATTCGCGGAAATGGAACATATCTTTGACTTCGTTGTAGTGTACACTCTTGACTACCTTTGGTCGAATAAGGGAGCACCTGGTAACGATGCCTTCGATGGAAACCATATAGTTGAGATGATGTGACGACAACGTACGCGGATTGCAGGAATTAAGCCCAAAGCTTCCAGCCCAAGCGCAGTAGTAAACAGTATCTCGAGCGGTTTGTTCAGGGCGCGCTTGGGGAATCGTTTGAACGATATTCTTAAGAGCGTGATCGAATGCTAACGTGTAGTCGAAGGGGTGATGCATTAGACCGTCGGCGAGATCTATATTGTGATTGCGCACATGATCGAGGCTGACAATCAACCGGCGTTGATTCTTTTGGAGCATGAGAATGATGTCTGATCTATAACTGCGAACCTGAGGGTCATCTACATATAAGGGTCGTTAGTTATCGTGACGGAAGATTAAAGAATTAGGGATGATCATCTTACTGGGATCGAGGAATTCCTCCGCTTGGCGAATTCGATCGCGGACTCCTTCATCCTGTAGCATAAATGAATCCATCGTAGCTGCTGAGACGCGATAATAGTTTTCGCAACTGTTGACCGAGGATGGAAGCGCAATCGTTCTTGAGGGTGGGGTTCTCTGATAGCTTTCCTTGGAGAGTTATCCTTGCAGTGTAATTCTAAGATTGGCTACCAGAGGCGGGGAGACGCGTTTTTTTCGCGTAAAGTGCGCTTGGGATGTGATGCTGCCTTCTGTGGCTGTGCTTTCTAGATGGCGCATCTTGTCAGGTATGTGGCTGAGGGGCTTTCTGACGCGTTCGCTCTTCAGGACAGGATCAGTTGTCTGTTACCTCCACTTATACCAGACTTCTCCGTCGCCCTGCATGCTACCCAGACCGCGAGCGTCGCTTATCTAGCCTTCTACTCGGTTTCGTGATCATGGCCGTCGGTCTCGTCAACAATGACCCGGATACTCTGGATGAGGAGGACAGAGCTGAGGTCGACGTGCTGAATTCACGACTCGACAAGACAACGCAATTGACCAAGAAGATCCAGTCCTGCCTTGGTAGATTGGATGCGACTGGGAAATCTGTTCACGATGTGGCTGGGCCTCTGAATGGAGAAACTCGGCGACTACAAACCCTTGGAAACAGTGAGCTTGTGAAAGCGTCGTGCAGCACATGTTCACTGACGATCCGTAGATATCGATGCTGTACTTGCTGCCATTGATCGATTACGCCAGCCTGCCGATAGCAAGAATGATGAAGAGCAGATCATCCGCGCTGGGCCCGATAAGGCCGGCCTGTCTAATTATCTTGCATCTATCAAGCGGCTGAACAAGTCTCTGAACGATATGCAGGCCTCAAACTTACGCGCCAACCAAAAGACGATGGCGGACTTGGTCCGGTTCATCAAGTCGGGTAATACGCAGCTTGAGAACCACTTTGACAACCTACTTCGCGCCGAAACCCCACGCTCCGTTGAACCACTGCATTTTATCACAAAAGACAAGCCTTTCCCTGTTCTTCCCCAGGAGAAGATCGCCCGTCTCGGCCTGGTTCATTCCTATGTTGCTGGCAGTCAACAACAAACTGGGCCAGAATCGCCAGTCGCAAAGATCTATGCTGACGTCCGAGGCCCGTATCTCTCCAACACCCTGGCAAATCTGGCTGCGGCGAGCGTAAACACTGCCAAGAAGAAGAACCCGGATGCCGTGTATCGGGCTGGCACAAATGGGATTGGGACTTATGCGCAAGCCATGGAGGGTCTTTTTCTTGCCGAATACGATAACATTTGCAGCATCTTCCGGCGTGAAGATTGGGGGCCGATCTTTCAATCAGCCTGCCAAGGAGCTCTTACCGAACTGGCACGAACCTTGCGCGAGCTCAACGCGCACATCAAGTCTCATCTGAGTACCGACTGCTACTTGGCTTACGAAGTGACCGAGATTCTCTCCGCCTTGGCAACGAAACTTGATACCCGGACTGGTGAATTGAAGGGTTCCTTGGCTGCTGCTCTCAAGCCCGTTCGGGAGACTGCCAAGTCGTCACTCTCTGAGTTGTTGGAAGAAACTAGGCGAAAAGTTGCTTCTCTTCAGATGTTACCTTCAGACGGCGCTCCGATATCCATCGTCTCAGAGACGATGCAGCGGCTCCAGGCCATGGTGGAGTTTTTACGACCCATCTCGAGCATTATGATCTCTCTCGGCGACGGCGGTTGGAAGTCCAGTGCAGCGACTAGCGGGCGTTCAACAGATGCTATCCCTAGCCTTGCATCATTTGACATTGGAGCAGACGGTAAAGACATATTTGCACACTATTGTCTGGACACCATCGAATTGCTACTGTCGTCCCTTGATCAGAAGGCTCGCATGCTTCTGAAAGGAAAGGCGGTTGCAGGCGTGTTCATGGCGAACACGGTCGTTATTATCGACCGCATGATACGTGACTCTGATTTGGCGCCGCTCCTCGACTCACGTCTGGAGATTCTTGAACAATGGCGCAAGAAAGCAACCGCAGCGTATACGGATGTTTGCAAGGATCTCTCCGTCCACCTCTTTGATACGATTCATACGAATCGATCACACCGCCCGACATCAGGCGGCCCAGATTCGGCGGTCATCGTAAAAAGTCTAGGTAGCAAAGACAAGGACAAGATCAAGGAAAAGTTCACCCAGTTCAACAGCGCATTTGACGACATGGTGTCTCGGCACAAGTCATATAGCATGGAACGCGAAGTGCGTGCCATTTTTGGAGAGGACATCCGGCAGAAACTACAGCCTCTCTATGAGCGATTCTGGGATCGGTATCATGAGATCGACAAGGGGAAGGGGAAGTACGTCAAGTACGACAAATCGTCTATCGCGGCAGTATTTATGAGTTTGGCATCATAAAGCAGCCGAGGCAGCCTTTGCCTTCACTGCCCCGAGCGCGAAGCCGGCAAACCCCACCGTTTCGTTACTCCGCTGGTAGGATGATGGTTAGTGCGACCCTCTCTTGGAACTTTGGTCCTGGTTCTACGAATGACTAGTGCCGCATCACAAATGACAGCCCAGGTGGAAGACTTTTAGTGTAATGCAACGCGGAACACGAGGTTGCGCAGGGATATTCTATTCATGCGTCGTGTCGTGTCTATTTGCCTTCTCCATTATCTCAGCCTACAAAGCGCCGATATCCTTTCTGAAACTCCGAAAACTCGACACTGCCTGACAAGACGAGCCCGCGCCCAGTCGAAATGTGGTTTTTTCTTGAAAAAAGGATTTGCACAACAAAAGACAAGGGTGAAGAGGAAAGGGGATGTTCAAGCCGAAGGAAGTATAACGCATTGATGCTGCTGAGTTTGAATGTCAACGAATCAAACAAATGATTATTGAGTTAGGTGGTCACTCTAGGAAGGGCATTTCGGACAAGTGCCGCAATAATCATGGGTGCCGAGGTCGCTAGCCTTGCAGCAACTGGTGCAGCAGCCGTTCATCAGAGGCCGAGCGTCGAGGATAGCCATGATGTTTCTTTAGTCGGGGTCTTAGGGAGAGCGAAGCGGGTATTGGTTGGTATGTGTCGGAAGTGTGGGAGGTTTAGCGAGTCTCATCTCGTGGAGTACAGTGACAGTTCAGCGAGAACTTATACAACACAACAGTGCCTAAGGATTCGGCAAGTTGGAATCGGGCATGGACGATAATTCTTCAGTGGAGTAAAAGTGAGGCTGGTGAAGTCGACTTGGGGTGACGGAGCATTGCGGCAGGGGTTATGCTGTCTTGACAAGCATGGATGGAAACATGAAACATGATCCTGCCCCACGCACCATCGTCATGGCACACCCTTAGGCTCGCGACGTGCTGTGCCATCCCGACGGCTGTGGATCTGGCGTGCCCAGAGATCCAATACCAGCTGGCTGGGTCTCATGACTTGAAACATGCTTGCACCAACCAAAACCCGCTGTGCCCTTGTTCTCGCGTGGCTTTGATTTCAGGATCCTACCTCGTGTAAGAGTCGTCTAACTATAGAGTTGCTGAGCCACGGCTGCTCGCGGCTGTGATTCCGCTGCCGAACAGCTCATCAATTCGACTCCTTCGTTCCCAAAGAACAGCTCCGTCGGATTTGCGTTTGAAGTAAAGGATTCGGTGTTGGGGAATGAATTCTTCGTCCGTCTGTTCACTCTTCCACAAGTCGACCGCCCTCTCCATAGCCCCTGCAAAGCGGTCTTCATACCCGACTATGTAATCGTTGCTGTTGAGATTAACGTCCCAGCGTAGCCGATTCAGGACGTCTGCAGCGGTACGAAACTTGCCGAGGCCGGACGGCTTTACACCAGTTGATGCCCTGGTAGCATGAGAAGGAGGGGCCCTTTTCGTATTCCGTGTCCCTCCACCGACTCTGAGCTGACTTGCTCCCTCCGTCTCACTAGCCTCTTCTTCTCCCTCCTCCGGGTCCAGCTCGTCATCGGAATCACCTTCAGCGTCTGCAGCGACCGCTCCCCACCGACTTCTGTCAAGGATTAGATCCTGCAGGTCATCGACTCGGACCACAGATGTAGTCACCCAAGAGGTCTTGGCGTCGAAGTACTTTTCGTCACCATGAATTCGGGCTTCAAATCCCTTCAAGACGTTGTGTAATGCATCAGAAAATCGCTTTGCATCTTCTTTGGACAGTGTAGTCCCTTGCTCTTCATCCCGTTCGAGCCCGACCAGGTAACTGCCATGATACTCTTTGCCCACATCGTTCGTTTCGGCAGAAACCTTATCTGTGAAGCGCGCTGGCCAGATCCGCGCCTTGATACCGATAATTTTTCTATCAATATCTTTCCTACCGGTTAGCATCGTTTGGGATCGATTCGCGGATTCTGAACAGCCTCACCAACAAGTAACATGACACACCGAGATTCCAGCCATCCCACGAACCGATTGCCCTTCTCGGGCGACGAGCCCCAGTAATGCGCATCGAGCTTGATGTACTTCCAAAAGGTCCTCATAAACTCTTTGGCTCCTTGGTCATTAGTTCTACCAGAGCGCCCCTGGGCATCGAGGCTGAGAAAATCAACCCAAGACCCGCAGGCTGTCGATAAAAGAGACCTCGCTCGACGAAATTCCACGGCTATCGTATCCACCGTTGGGATAGACGCATTCACTGCTGTGTTAAGAGATGGAGTATGCCAACCTAGCAAACAGAGAGCTTCTCTGAAGGTACGATGGTACCTCAATTCCTTGTGGAAAAAAGGATCAAATACCATTCGAGTCTTCCAATCAAAGTTGGCATAGTGATTAAAAAAGGTGACAATAATGTCGCCAGTTGACACAGCTTCCCCAATGGTTGCCAGTGTCTTGCAGATGGGAACAAGCAAAACGGAGATGTGAATGCCTCCTAGGAACCCGAATCTGGCAGAATAGATGCCTCGTGTTTGAGCCCAAATTTTGATTAACAAGTGAGCCATTCGATATTTTGCCATGTCGGGTATAGATCGGCGTAGGTAGTAAAGGTCTCGCACGGGTTTTAATTTTGACAACGTTTGCATGGGAAAAGCAAAAACGGGATCGTTTGAAGGACGGTTCATAACTTCGGGCCACCTATTCATAGTCAGCTATTCAACGTAAAGACGCTGGGTTAGCAAGGCTTACCTCTCAGCAATAGATGTTGCAGCGCAGTATTGAAGGTCAACCTTGCTTCCACAAACATCAAGCTCCAACATATACCCCGAGGTCGCTCTAACACGGCGCAAGACAGAGATTCCCTCGGAAGCCGCTCTTCTCAGTCTTTGTAAAGCTAAAGCAAAGAAGGTTTTTGAGCTGATCGACCCAATGCAAAGGCAGTCAATGTCGGACGCGCTTGTCCAAACGCCGAGCCCATAGGAACCGACAGGAACGAGTATTAGAGCTAAACCAGATCGATCATTGCGATCAGCATTAGCAGAATTGCCTAAGAGGGTACCCTCCAGAACGTGTAGAGCTTCTTTCCGCCCAGCCCTCTCTGTCTGGGACGGAAAACAACCTTGCAATTTCAGACAGGCTTCGAGGCCCTCGAGTGTTTGAAGACCGGAGGGGGCTTTTTGTAGCTGCACTGAAGTTGTTGGTGTCGGTGGCTGCAATAAGTTATCTTCTGTAGAGGAACAGATTAAAAGACACCGAATTCCCCAGTGGTCGCTGGCATGTCTAAGTTCCCCTGACCCAGATAGCGGCAACGGATCTCGACCAAACATGTTGAAGCCTTGTGGATGGAATTGACTATTTCCCTTCACCCAGATTCTATCATATCTTTGAGGGCGATTGTTCCTGCCGTTACCAACCATATCCGCCGCTAGGCAATTAGACAGAGGGTCGAATGTAGCACCCTGTTCTCCTTCGAAGGCGTCTGACACACTTTCTTGGTCGCTGAAAACGCCTGAAGATTCGCCACATGCGAGGCGAGTAACTAACCAGGTGTCATGGAATCCTGCGTGAAGTAGCTGCGAGTCGATATTGCGGAGGTATTCAACGGTTGGCGAAGAGATGTTCTCCTTTCTCCTAGCAGCCCCGATAGTGTAGGACGATGTAGTCAAGTTAAAATCACCTGCAAGGATCCAGGGATTCCCGGCATATCTCAGCGACAAATGATCGAGAATCCGTTGCATCTCGTTTTTCTTGGCAATAACAGCGCCGTCGGTAAGACCTTGACTAAGGTGGCATCCAGCTAGGACTAAAGGCAAAAGACTCCCGTTGGTGTCTTGACCACCAATATTAGAGAAGGTCACAACGGTGCAGCCTTTGTGTCTCCTTTGAAAAGGCAAATATTCCCACTGGAACGGAAACTTGCTCAGCACCACCACGTTAAGAAGACTCGGAAGGGGTCCCACACCAGGCTGGCCAGGAGGCCCATGTGTGACGAAGGGGTATTGAGAACGGATGTTCTTATCTGAGAGTAAGAAGGGCAGGAAGTCATCTGTAACCTCCTGCAGCACAAGGATATCCGCCTTGGCACGGTTGGAGAGGACATTATCTACCAAGGCTGGGTACCTTGTAGATCTAGGCGGCCATTCAAATTCGGCGAGGATATTATACGAAGCAACAACTAGCCTTTCGAGCATGACTTGGGGGCTCGAAGCTAGTTGAGACGATGATGCAATCCGCCAAATATCTTCAGATTCTGAATATCGATATGCCATTTGAAGGGATGCTTTGGATGCGTTTGAGCTTCCGCATTCGCTTTCTGATGGGCTGTATGGATCTTGGGCTGTTTCATATTGCGTGACCTGGCCTGATACAACGTTCAAAACACCCCAGATCCTCATCCGTCGACTGCCCTGGCCGCCTAAAGGGGCAGCATCGCGAATGAGTAAGGCAACGTAGCCCAAGTCCCAACTAAGGGGTGCCAACAATCGAACTTTCTCAAGAAGAAACTTGTGCGATGCTGATGTCGAATCTTCGCTCTGGGCAACTGTCAAATGCGGCTGGAAGCCAACCCCGACCGGCTGATTGAGAACCGTACAGAACTCTTCTCTGAGTTCCGACAATGAACCCGATTCGGGGCCATGGGCAGGTCGAAGGAAAAGAGTATTGCGTTCTTGACGTAAGAAGGCATCAGCCTCCTTGAGACGGACAGTGGAGCCATTGTGCGTATTAAGATCCAGTTGACCCAAGGTCTGAGCAGCCTGTGGCAGAACTTCTGGCCGCACGAAGGGATATATAAGGTTAATATGAGGAGGCCACGAGTCGTATGCCTTATCATAGAGTGACCGGAGACGGTCCACAGCAGGCCATAAATCCTTTGGGGGGATGAGGCACAGTGCAGTATCTTGCGACGCGAAGGCAAAAAGAGCGGAATCAGGTGTTTCCTCC
>JAMYIC010000660.1:0-26084 GCA_024112705.1 Microcera coccophila
CCCCCCCTTCCAAAAAAAAAGACAAAGAGAATTACAGCGGACCGCATCACCAAACTGCAGCGGCTACCGACCTACGAACTGCCCTAGCAGGCCAACTAACAAGATCTTTGGCCCGGCCCCACAGAGGCACCGGACGGTTGGCGCCGGTGCACGGTATTACATCATCGACACTCCTATGATCCAAATCTACCGATTCCACGGTTTCTACAACGATCCAGCCGCGCAGCATCATTGCGGTGGCGGCCCTGCGCCAACTAGAGTAGATAATTACATCAGTATTTTCTTTTCAGCCTCGATATCCATGTATCTAATGAGGCTTGCTTCCTCGGCTCGATTTTTTTACTTGGTGAGCAAGGGCTCGTAAGGGGGACTCAGCCAAGCCACCGCCAAACCAAAGTAGGATCAATCAAGGTAGCGCCTCCTCCCTTACGAACCTTCGAGCTCTTGGCCTGAGGTCCAGACTCCATCCAACATTTTTATTTCTCTTCTGTCTCGGACCTCGTCTCTAACTACGTCACTTTCGAGGGATTCTACTGCCTCGGACCCCCTTCCATCTTTTCGGATCGAAAGCACTACGGATCCCTGTCCACAGCCAGCACCCCTTACTACGCGGGCGTGAAAGCCCACTGGGATATAGCTCCGCCATGCTGACAACTCCCAAGCAGAGATGCTGAGAGTGACTAGTTCTCGTCGGGCCGCGGGGTTGAAGCCCACTGACTACGACCATGAGATTTCTCTCTACGACCACGATGCGGCCCGGACTCCGACGGAGCCACAGACCCCCGAGGCGGTTGGCATGACGAGGAGCTCAACAAGGTCGCGGCTGCTGGCGCCTACTGGAGAGGATCAACGGCGCACACCTTCGCTGAGGCTGGACGACGAGCGGACAGAGGATGGACAGGAGGCGCCCAGGGGTCAAGACCATGAGGATGAGGAACCCCTACCCCATCCCTTGATGAGGCCGTCGATTGAAGTTCAGGGTGAGCTCTCATGGTAGCAGACCCGTGCATTCAAAGTATCTAATTCCTCCTGCAGAGCCCACTCCCGACGTCTTCAACAACGGACACAATCAGATCAAACCGAAGAAGCCACATATTGAGCGGGAGACGGCTATTGATATTCTTTACGAGAATGAGAGGGGGGGTTTTCTATGCGGCGTAGCCCTCTTTGCGGGAGCGGCTTTGGGTGGCCTAGATCCGCCTCCCTGGAGTAAGTCTTCTATCAACAACGAAGCCTGAACAGCTACGATGGCTAACACACCTTAGCCAATGCCTATCACAAACCCTCCCCAACGAGCATCCATACCGCCCAAGTTCCAGATCCATCCTGGGAATGGGCCTGGCCGGAATGGCGAATCAACCACCAGGAAGGTGTCGACGAAGATGGATGGGAGTACTCTTTCGCCTTCCAAAAACAATTTTCATGGCATAGTGGAAAGTGGTGGAACTCGTTTGTGAGAAGACGTGCCTGGACACGCAAAAGGGTTAAAAAGCGAGACGAGGACATCTCTCAAGACCTGCATATGCTCAACACGAATTACTTTACGATTCAGCCGGCTTCGATACGCACACACCGTTCCAAGGGCAGCGTGGCCAGCAGTCGAATCGCTAGCAGAACGAGCATGAGCCAGCTATCCAGTGCTGATGTCGAAGAGAAAATGAAGGACATCGAGAACACAGAAACGCTTATGGAAATTCTTCGAGCTGCCAGGATAGACCGTGAGAAGCTTGAAGCTGCTGAGAACTACTTGGAGCACGCGACAGATCTGTCACAATTGCAGAATGAGATGCACGAGATTATGTCGATCTTCGTTTTCCAAGCCTCTCGACGAATATTGTTAAGTCGTTTGATGGAGATATATGACGAAGTCACGAAACATCTCGAAAAGGAGGAGACGCCAGATTTGAAAGACCGGAAACAGGCGCTCAAAGAAGCAGTCAAGCATGCAGACGAGGAGGTTCGCAAGCTGGCCTACTGGAGCGATGTTAAGCAAATGGCCGAGGGCGGTGAGATTAAGAACGCCGTTGATACCAGCAAAGGGTGGCATGGGGAATGGCGAGGAATTGATCAGAGTGGAGGAGCGCAACCCAACAATGGCGAACTTCCCGGTGGAAAGCCGGATGGCGCATAAGGGGCCAGGCTTTCGTAATTCTTTAGGATTTCTTTTTTCCCAGCAGCTTTCGCATATCTAGTATACCCCGGTCGGGCTTAATGGGACATATTGTTTTTATTGTAGGACTAGGCTAGTCGGTCAAAAGGGGACGGTTGTTTTGGTATGATGGTATACTAGCACTCGGCGAGGTTCTCTAATGGTGAGCTATCAAGAGGATCTGGTCCTCTGTTAATGTTTTATTTGGGTCATGAACATAAATCGTCTGTCAATAGACATTGCATGCCTTTGAAGACATCTCTCAACTCCCATCGCGCATGGAATCCGATGGGGCACGTGACATGGTTTCCGACTTCGCGCGCGTCCGTTATCGCGATAAGGCCTTCCCAGATCTTTTCCCATCGTCGAAACTGAGTACCAAGGCTATCAACCAACTACACACGTTCAGCAACGCCGGTCGCCCGGCAGACAACCCATGCTTTGGCCATGTTCTTGTTATGACCAATGTCCCTGGGGATCAAATCACTTTGGAGGGCTCGTTCAAGATGCTGTGACATCAATGGGCTTTCGCTGATTTCCAGGGACCCATTGCCCTCCAGGGTCCCGCGGCCCATCTCCTGGTCGATCCCGTATAACCGATTCGGATCGACCGCCACATCTATAAATCTTTCAGCCACGAAAGAATACTCGAGCACTGCTGTTTCTCTCTCGCCCGAAAAGAGGTTAATCGAAACGCCAAGGGAGCACCAACCCGAAAGCCAGGTCGACGAAGATGAGCAAGATGAGCAAGATGAACAGAAGGAGTCGAGGAATAGGATTTTCAAAGACGCTTTCAGGATTGAGGCTCGAGATTGGGAAGACAGAAATGCGCGGAAACTACACAAACCTTTCGTGACCACTCCGCAACAGTATCCGAACGAAGCCGCCACAAGGGCGAGTTACCGAGCGCATGTCCGCGACACGAGACGACAGGTTGGACATGGTATTGTCTGGAATCACTTCAACAGAAAGATGCCTCAGTGGATCGACTGTTTTCACCTCATGAAAAAGATGACCCCGCAATGGAGCGACAGAACGAGCATGTCGGCTGTGAGAATCGTGCTGCCTAAGTCGTGGGGTATCGATGTGAACAACCAGAATCTGGAGTATGTCGATTCAGCGACAGGCGTCCTCCGCAAGCTTCGTACTGCAGTAGACAAAAACCCATCAGCCATTGTGCTGCGTGGCAAAAGTTCTGTTCTTGCTGGTGCGGCGGAGGAGATTGTGCGGTTTTGTAAGGAAGCAGAGGTATATGAGTTGGGTGAAGTTGGCACCTCAGACTACCAGACCAAACAGCTCTGGCCGAGCATTCAGGGCGCTCCTAATGGTGGTGCTTCTTTGCCAGAAGGCAAGATGGACAACATCTGGGTTCACAAGGAGTATCAGCCTCATCAGCTCACAATCAAATACGAAGACGTTCCGAAACCTGAGGTATGGACGTTGGAGAACTTCGAAACTTACGTCGCTACCCTTACATACGGCCGAATACCCGCTCATCTTGTCATTTCCTTATACGGGAGCAATAGCCAGTACGGACGATTCATCGACACCGAAGGCATTCGCATTGGTCTCATTATGGAAGCCTTTGAAGATCCTGCCACCCGGCCTTTCATCACCGCCTCAGTCCTCAAGATGGCTATTTCGTTGATGGCGTTCAAGGGCGGCCACCGTGCCATGGCCAGTCGTCTCATCAAGCTTGGCGAGGAATGGGGTATTCCCATGGACACTGATATCTTCAACATCATGCTTGAAGGCTACGCGCATAAGCGCGACGTCGGCTTCTTCTACAGGTTCCTCCGTAGGATGCAAGCGCGTTATTACCGTCCCAATATCCGCACGTGGCTACTATTCCTCCAACTCATCAGGGGTGAAGATGAGAGGAGGCAAGCCATCGTGGCAATGTATGAATTAGGCATGTTCAACCACAATGTTACGCGTAAGGGAATTGCGGAGGTCATGGCCTCACATGACGCTTACACTGCTTTCAAGTCCGGCAAGTCGCTGGAATCATTCCTCCAAGACCAGGAAGAACGCTATGGTTCTGACTGGTTGACCACCGAAGGGCTCAACCGCATCATCCTCGAGCTTCTCAGCTTCCACCGGAAAGAGAGCCCCCGACTCGAGGATTGCAAAAAGCTCGTCAACATGCGGGTTGAATCCGGGCACAAGAGCGAGCTCAGCACCATCAACTTGATACTTGAACATGCGGCATCCTCTCAGGACTGGGGCATTGCCCTCTGGGCTTTATCACTCTTCAAGCCCAACGGCTGCGGACCTGATTCAGAGACTTATGTGGCGCTCATGGCCCTCTGCATCAAGGCCCGCTCGCCGCACGCTCTGGGAACAGTCTACTTCTATGGCGTTCTTGATCGGAAGCTTAAGAAACCCGCTCGCATGATGCTTCGTCAAGTCCTCCTCCGTCTCCATCGCGACCCTTTCTGGAAGAAGTATCAGCCCGGTATCTTTCCCAAGGACGCAGTAAAGGAGCTATATCAGAATCCCATTCCCCATGCCAAATCCGTCATGTCGCGCGTTGAGCGCATCATCCTAGAGAAATGGAATGGGTTCACACCCACCAAACCCCTCGCCCGCTCTCTAGAATTGGTCTACCAGGCGAGCGACCGACCGATGCACTCTCAGCTGAAAGCGGGCCGTAGACAGGTCTCGGTCCAGGATCTCGTTATCAGGCTGAAACGGACAGATGATAGGGAGGGCAACATAAATATACGCTTGGCGGGGAAATTTCAGCCTCAGCGTATGATCAAGAACTGGACTTCGGAAAACAGCAGCACTCCAGAGGTAGACAAGCCGAAAGCAGAGTTGTCCAGGGAGGGTGAATTCCCCGATGAAGATCTAGGGGGCATGGCACTAGAAGAGCCCAACGACCTATCTAACACAGATGAGTCCTGCGAAATGCCTTCCGAGAAAAAAGACAATGATGTCGCCTTGCACAATATACCGGCAAACCCCAGTTCAGCAAACACAGGAGAAACGAGAGAGGCCGGAACAGAGCCTGAAGTCCCGCAACCGGGACAAGGAGAACATGTCGCAACTCGATGAGCAAAGTTTCACAGGAGAATCAACAATGGATCTCATAATCTTAATATCTCGCCATCTATCTATTCAATATCCATAATACCCTCATATATCATGTATACTAGCACTTAAACTCAAATACCAGGCAGATCGAAAGGAAGACACCAGCATGTTAACGGGTAAGAAAGAAGATCAAGTCATTGACGACGTTGCTATGATAGAGGTATAATGGGGAGCCAACGATGCATCTGCTAAGCCCTGTCCATGCCAAAACTGCTGTCCTGCAATATCACGCCGTCCTCTTCGCGCCCTTGGATGTAAGATAGTATATGAAGAACCGCATCTTGTCCGTCAAGTCATGATTTGGGTCAAGAAACCACAACTCGCACTGCTCAACCGCATCTCTAATCCACGCTCCAACTGTGTTTGTGTGTAACGACCGCTGTTCTGATAATCAGGCTGACCTGAATGTTAACGAAAAGTCCCCTCATGCAACCGAAGGTCTAAAGAAGAAAGATGCATTTCTCGTGTGCTTGAAGAAGGGAAATAGGATAGTAAAGAATAGGGGAGAAGAGTTTAGAAGACATTTGAACATCGATGGTGGACGGAGAACGGAGGCGGCGTAAAGTCAAGAGTTTCTGAATCTCCCTTTCGCTCTCTTCTTTCACTCCCCTCATTCGTACGCGGGTATTCTTGCCTGGCCTGTGCGATCCAGAGCTGACCGAAACCAGTACACCAATAGCACGAGACAGAACGACCTAACATGAGAAATATCTGACAACCACCCTCCCAAAGACCCTAGACAATCCCACCGTCACCCCAAGATGTGGAGATACACGCCTGGGCTTCAAGGCAGTTGACTGTCCGATGAACCCAGGCCACAGTCTGGTACAGTAAGGATCACCTAATCCTTCTTACTCTCCTGGGCGCCTGACTCCTTGACCATCGCTGGTGTCTCCTCCTCCGACTTGATCGGCGTTTGTGTCGACTCGTTGGACTCGGTCTTGATCTCGGATTTTACGGCGGGCTTGAGCTGGGCCTTGGCACCCTCGTGGTCGGCAGTCGCGGATGCTGAGCCCTTGGAGACTTGGCTCTCGAGATCCTTGTCCTCGTCGGCGTTATCGAACATCTCTGTGTCATCTGAATCCGTAAGAACCTCAGTACCATCACCGAGGAAAATGATCCGGCCTCGGTACCCACCGACTCCAAAGCTTTTGCCCTTGTTCTCGGCATCCATCTCAAAACCACTGTCGCTATCTTCGAATTGGTGGTGGACCCCGGGGCCACGGAACTCGGCTACAGGATCTTCGAGTCAGCTCCGTGCTTGTACTACTTTGTGTGCAAAACGAGATGTGCTAGGGGTTTCGTACCATACTCGGGAGGGGCGCAAGGGCCGTCGCCGTTGGCGACTCTCTTGGCGATCTCGTCGTACCATTCTTCCTTTGTTTTTCCATTGAGGAAACCAACAATGAGCATGGTCATGTTGTCGCAACCGACACCGCCTGTCTCGGAATTGGAGGCTAAACAGTTGTCCATCATATTTTCGCAAATCTTGTCAAGTTCCTGCTTAGCGGCAATACCTCGTCGAACGAACTCGACCACAGCCTGCGAGGATTGACAATCCCAGATACCTATTCTCATAAGTTCTTCGTCTCACACACGGATTCCCCTTTGCCACTTACCGTCGCAGGCAAGAACCAGGAATTCATCCTCATCGGTGAGGTCATGTTGCTCGACGTCGGGGAATGCGGTAACGATCTGGTTTTCGGGTGAAAGCTCAGCGCTCTTTTTGAATTCGAAGTCGCCAATGGCGCGTGAAAGGGCAAGGTTACCGTTGACTCTGCCAAAGTCGACGAAGCCGCCGGCAGCTGTAATTCGATTCTTCTCGTCTAAATGGTGAAGAGAAAAAATTATCGTCAGTGGCAGGGTACAGCGAGGAACGAAGTCGAGTAGCTCCACTCACTCTCAAGCTGAGGCTTGTGATCTTGAGACAAGGGCTTTGCACGTCCCTTGATGCCAAGAACACCTCTTGAGTCGCCAGCATTGGCCTATCAGTCTTGCGTTAGTAGTTTGTGAAATGCCATCCGAGGCCTTCACCCCCCGTGGTGGGGCATGGCCGACGTGGTGGTAGGGCAGACTGACCAGATAGAGCTTGTTGCCAGCGATCAAACTGACGCAAGCAGTGCAACCCGAGACCTCTTCTTCGTACTTGGGGTCTGAGGGGCGAAATAGTTAGCAGGAGCCTCGAGTCTCGAGCAAGAGCCGACAGCACACGTGGGAGAAGGGAACAGCAGGTGGAGTATCACAACAGCGCTGGAGTTTGGGAGTGTCAGGTGAGGAGACGCGCATACCATTGAGAATAGCACGGTCAGTCGCAAGAAAACCATCCTTCAGACCCTGAGCATAATTGCCGGCTTTGAAAGTATCCTGCTTGTAGATGATGTTGTGTATGTTCTCCCCTGCAAATAATGCCACCTTATCGCCGCCGTGACCATCGAAGACTCCAAAGAAAGACAGCTTCGTTTTGTGTGCCTTCGCGGGATCGAGATCGAGAACGGACGTGTGGGCGTCTTCCATGCTAATGCGCCAGCCCTGCATGGCTGACACGCCGTAGATGAGTGCCGCATCCTCGCCCTTTTCCGAAGTCTAGCAGTAGGAGGAGAAAAGTCAGCGAGGAGAGCTCGTAAAGAAGGTAGTATGTAGTCAGGGACGTCTTCAGGGCTCGGCGGATATATCGGAGCGGAGGGGCGGGCGAGCAGGCGGGGATGACACAGTTGGTCTACACAGCACGGATCAGGCGACCGGGAGAGGTCCTCCAGACGGCATATGGAGGGGGTGGGAGGCTCGAGGCTCGTGAATATATCGTGATTGTGATTACGATCCGAGTGTGAAGAGGGGGCTGATCGCTCGACGGTAATAGTGCCCCTCCTAATCCCAAGACCGCGTCTCAGTATTCGGCAACGCACTCACCTTTTCGATAACGGGCTCCGAAAGAGTCTGGCCCATGATTAAGGGTCGGTTGGCAGCAGCTCAGCTACCGCGCAAGAGAGGGGGGAGGGGGGAGGGGGAGAGGTTTGTGGTGACGAAGCTGGCGATGAGGCGCAGAGGTCAGAGGAAGGAAAGGTATGGAACGTGAAAGAGCAAGGGTGAGGAGAAGCGGAAAAAAGAACACCGAAGCCGACGCCGGATGTGTGTGTGTGTGCCTGTGCCTGTGCGTGCCTGGGCCTATGTGTGTTGGTGGAGGAGGAAGATACCTCAACTGGTGCGTGATGGCGGATGGATTGTGGTGGTGTTGAGAATTGGTGAGCCGGCGCGAGAGCAAAATCGGCAGGAAGCGGGGTACAATCACTGACGATATCTCCAGGTATCTATGGATCTGCTTCGCTGCGGCGGCGCTGCCAGAACAGGTCCAGTGCACTTCGTCACTATTCTCAGCCACCAGGCACCCGAAGTGCGTGAATAGCGCTTCCTGCTCTTCCGCTACAGGGCGCCCGGGTCCGTGCGCTCCAGTGCTGCGAAGCTACGGTACAGGGCGAGAGGCCGCCGTAGCATTCGCCATCCATTCCGAGGACATGGCGGCCACAGGCCCTTGGTTCCTCTCTACCTAGCTGCTAGAGGAAAGGTTGGGAGGCAACCCCCGAAGGGAAAATGCAGGAAACTCATGCTGCAGGACCTGGTGCGTGCTGCCGCTGCCGCTGCCGCTGCCACTGTTGCTGCTGCTGCTGCCCGTCGCCGGGTGTAGATCAGAGAGGCGCTCGGCTCCGGTTAGCACTCGGTATTAAGGAGGAGAAATTTTCATCCAGGTTGCCGCCAAGCTATTTACGATGCCATGTGCTTCGTGCCTTGTGCCTTGATTCTAGATTCTGTCATCTTCTCGCCACTACCCTTGATTCGGCCACGGCCTGGTCGCGTGCCGTCCAGGTGCCTTATGCCATCCCAGACCGGTGACGACAAAGAGCAGAGGACAAAGAACAAAGAACGGTCGGTGCGTATCAAACTGCCCTGTGCTTCCAACTGCTGGGGTAGGGATACGTACCCTTCCTTCTCCACCTCCACATGCGCCGTGGTCTGGGCAATTTTAGACGGCGATCATCCCTGGTCTGCTACCTTACTCGCAACACCAGCTTCGAGATTACCGCATCCGTCGAGAGATTCCCTTTCTATATTGCTATATTACAGGGTATGTAATGCGCTGTTTCATTATCGATGACGTTTCAATAATCTTATTATAAGCCTATCCCCTTTTGCGAAGCAATCCATAATTTGAGATTTTTTTGATTTAAATTGTGCTGGTCACGGTACCCAAGTTGTAGGGTAGACTAATTCGCTGAAAACGGCGCAAGTAATATTACGGCTGCTGGGAGCGTGATTCACTCTTGATGCGCGGCTCGTCAGCCCTGCTTTGGTTGCCGTCGTTACTGAACCTTCCCACGAGCTCACTGCGTGCAAACAGCAAGTCGTTGTGGATTTCAGTGTCTGCGACGAGGCCCCGAGGAATGACACTGCAAAGGGACGATGTGAATGACATCACTCTGGTGACACTCTGAGCCTGCCACTACCGGAGAAGTAAGGCTAGACACGAGAAGGACACGTCTGATGGAGTATATCCCTCATCTCTTGAACTGGCCCGTCGCCGCTCATGCCAAAACTGGAAGTGCCCATGCGGGCTAACTATAAACGCGCTGGTATCGTCTGTAAATCACAAAGTGTATCTGGAACCCCCGTTAATAAATCACGCCCAACTCCAGAATTGCCCCGTTTCGTCTGCTGGGCTTCATAAAAATGCCTTGAGACTTCCCCCTTCAGACCTGCGTCCCGAGTTCTCTCTTCTCCAGGCCCCCGATGCTGACCCCCCTAGTCTTGAATGCCCGCTGGCTGATCGGCTGAACAACTCCCGCCGAGATGCGAAAGACCCTCGGATACTGGTCTTTGTGTCCCCCCACTGGCTCGGAGAGATGAGATCTGAGCTGCCTCGCTCACCGGGAAGCGCGCCCTCACGCGGAATGCTGCTCACAGCTGAGGTCGGCCGGTTAGGATGAAACGGTGCTGCATCCACGAGCTCGTGATACGAGAGACTGGCTACATTGCGGTGGCTGCTGGCAATGACGCGCCAGTTCTCAGAGGGTCCAAACGAGGGTTCCGTTTGTACGCTTCTATTCCCGCTTGACGACTCTGTATCATACCATGCGTGACTGGGGGGACGACTGACCCATGGTTGACCAGACAAATGGGCCTGGTTTGGCCGTGTCATTTCGGGTACACCCTCCGTAGCCTCCTGTAAAAGTGGTGCATCATCCCTCGACTGGGGGCGGCTCCTTGGTCTTGGTTCTATAGGACTCATGCCGAACAGCCCTGTCACGAGTCGTGGACTGGACTGATGTGATGATGGAAAGGCCAATGAACTGTCGTGTGGAGTTGAAAAAGGGGCGTAGGTTGTTTGCGATGGGTAAAGGTGCTGTTGGCGTGGCGAATCCTGCCGTGTACGCGGTAGGCCGTCGGCCGAGGGCATTGTTAAATCTATACCACCCCCGAAGGAACTGTCGCCGGAATCTGATAGAAATTCTGGAGGACGCAATAACTGGTGGGTTGACTCGGGGAACGTCGTCGTATCTGAGTGAACGCTCCGCAAAGACACCTCGCTTCGCCGAGCCGTCTCAACCACCGTACCCTCTACGGTTACCCACGACTGTCTTCCTTCATCTGTCACCGGCACACTCATAGCCGGGGCCAGTTGTCCTCCGGACACGTCTGCCGCGAACCGTGACGGTAAACCTGGAGTCGCCAACCCCCCTAGGCTGGGTGACGGAAGCGTTGAAGGCTGGGATCCCACAGCCGTATAACCCTCCCTCTCAGGTCGCTGATCGCTTCTCCTAAGCGTGTTCGTTCTTTGAACCTCTTGCATCGAAGAGTTGCTACCGTTGATATGCAGGCTTTCGAGCATGGGGCCGGAGATTTTGTTTCGAAGTTTACTGGACAAGTAAGTTCGTCGCGCCTTTCGGCGGCGCATACAGCAGCAGATGAGGAGCATAATGAGGAGGAGTAGGAGTAGGATAGGAAGAATCGTGACAAGGAGAAGATTGCTAGTGGAAAGACCCCCGGGACCAGACTCAGAGGGCCCATGACCGTTCGAGGAAGACGTCTCACTGTGTCGGCTGGGTCCTGTCTTCGTTTCCGTAGTCGTTTCCGAAGCTGCAGTCTGACGTGAAATCGATGTCAGAGTAGCGGTAGTTGCAACGATGTCTACATTGAAGGACTCAGCTTCTCTGAGATTGGCCAACTTGGAAGATGCGCTGATGGTGATATTGAAGCTACCGGATGCTGTATCCGGGACTTTACCGGTAATTTCGAAACCGTTCAACTTCAACCATTCTTCCTGGGGATCCACGGTCAATTGGATGTTGGTGTCAGTTGGATCCCAGAAGTACGATTCAAGGTCAATACCAACTTCCTGTCCAGCCTCGAGGTCAATGTCCTCCAACTTCGACCGGAAGAGCTCAGCGTCAATAATAATGATGAACTGCACGCTTAGGGTATCTGCATATTTGTCGAGAAAGGTTGCTGTAAAGTTAGTTGAGGCGTCACTCTTCCCCGGGGTGCCCTCTAGGGCCCACGATGTACTGCTCAGAGACAGCCATTCTGGCATGGTTGTAGTTGACACCTCCACATCGTCTGGCGTTGCTGTTTCATTGTCGAGTTTGATGCTGCTTGCTAGTCCGCTATAGCTGAACTTCCCTCCCCTCGTAGCATTGCGCATGACGACGGGATTGTCAGTACTGAGCTGGTGACTTCCGACTACGATGGAGAACGAAACGCTGACAGCCGAGAAGCCTACGATATCGGAGGCGACAAGGCGGAAACCGAATGTCTGCGGCGGTTGAATGAGAGATTCAATAGGCGGCGTTGTCCCGCTGAATACCATAGATGAAGCGTCAAATCTAATCCATGCGGGGAGAGGACTACTGTCAGCCGAAATGGCATAGTAGTTGATCTTATCAGGCTGATGCTCGAAGGTGTTTGGGTCGAACTTATAAACAAACTTGGTGGACGGGTATGCCAGTACCGAGGAGGGTGCCGAGTAATGCCCAAAGCGTGATATTTGCTCGGCGATGGGTATCCTAACTGAAGGTGCCTCGTCTCTTGAGACAACAAGAGTTGCATCGAGCGTAGCTTGGCCTGTCCCGTCTTTCGCAATGATTTCAACCGATTGGCCCACTACATCGCCTGATGGAACGTCGGCGTTCTTCGGTGTACCATGGAGACGACCGTTGTTGGTGTCAATGGAGAGCCATTTGGGAGCATCTCCGAGTGAGTATGAGAGGTTGGAGTCGGACCGGAACGTGTAAGGCGAGAAGGTATAAGAGAAAGGCTCATCTATTCGTGCCACGGGTGGAAGCTGAGAATTGAGTGGAAAGGAGACAGTTGGCTCGCTACTCGCAAGAACAACAAGATGTAGAGCAGCAATGGCTATCACGAGCGAGGCCATAACGACACGATACCGCGCCGTATAGCGCTAAACTGTGAGAGTAGCAGGTATGCAGACGTCGCCATACAACGAGAAACGGGGAAGGACGAGAGCAAGAGAGGAAAAAACAGAGAGGCAGCGAGACTTCGCGAGGGCATAAGCATCGTCACGGATATCACAATGGCAGGAGAACTGGGCCTCCTAGGGAATACATCGCCCTTCATTCCGATATAACCGCTCCACTGGCCATTGTTGACCGACGGGAGGTAGTCAGACCTCGAAGGGTCATTGGTGAGCTAGCACAGAGTTCATTTTGAAGAGAGGCAAGCGAAAAGCAGATGTCTCAGAAAATTGTAAACTTGAGGGTATATCTGTGGCGGGAGAGCTTGAAGGGGGGGATAGGCTGATATCGAACTCTGCGCCGCCGCGATTGCATTCCTGTTCGGGGCTTGCATTCGAGGATGCCGCAGTCAAGTTGAGACACCAGACCGCCACTCGGCAGGGCTAGTACCTTCAAATGTAAGGCCCTCTGGATAAGGGGGGAGAAATGCTCCCCAAGATCAGAATATTGTGTGTGGTTTGGCCGAGGGATGGTGGAAAAGCCGATGGCTGCTGAAGTTTATGGGCTTATTGATGACGGTGGTGTGGTGGTTATGGAAAAGGGACCAACCCCAGCCAAGGGGTAGAGGGCAGCTGTCTGAGACGCGCGTCTCCTGCCACCGAGTTTGAAAGGGCCGCCGATAGTCGGCAAGGGATGTATGAAGTCTAAGATCCCTTTGACTGCACAGCGGCTCCCCAGGATTAGTATTCCTCTTCATCCTGGTTTGTTTGTTACTTAAATGATACTATATCTGGGATTATTTTAAGATTATTTTATAGTAGTGCAGGGCATGTTAGGTATTGTAGTACTTAATATCAAGAGAGATACCCTAAGAGAAAGAGGTACAGTTTTAGCTTGCTCATTGCCATCAAGATCCATGTGAGCCTTCGGGCACTTAAAAGGGATAGGATAGTGGTGAGGATTGATAAGGTAGTGAGGGAGCCCTTATCTGACTGTCTTGGTCGTCATGGTTAGTGAGAGTTTCGCGAAAAGCACACAATAGGCGACCGGAATAATTGAGGGGTCGTGTGTCGGAAGGGGACAGTCGAGACGCCGAAAGCCCCAACTTCCGGATCATGCTGGATCAACCTGGAACGTTAGCAAAGCGGAGAGCGAGCGGCCGCGGCATCAGCAAGTCTACCTCAGTGACATATCGGGCAACGAGTATTGAAGGGAAAAAAAAGTTTTCCTTCTCGATCTTCTTCCATCATCCATCCTATCGCCTCCACAAGCATACGCCTCCCCCCTCCGCATCCTCAACAGCGAGTGGATATTCAACGAACGGCTCGCAGGATGAGTAGCGCTTCGTCATCTCCTCGCATGGACCCGGTGGCCATCAGCGAGGACCTAACTCCGCTGCCGACTTTGAAAGCCGCCGGCACGGCCTGCGTCGACTTTGATGGCATCTTGCCACAACCGCTGAAACTGCACGAGGACGTACGAACGGGTTGTGGTGGGCAAACGTGGCCGGCAGGTCTTGTTCTGGGCAAGCACATGTTGCGGTACCATCGCAACAAGCTCCACGAGGCTAGAATGTCAGTCTTCTTCTTTTCTCTTCCGCAGGTGAAAACCTAGTTGGCTGTCACATGGTGGCTATGAGTCGTCGATTGTGCTTGCACTGCGGAGCATACATGTATGTACACGTGTAGAGGCCGTTGAAACGCTGACTCGTCGGACTAGACTAGAGCTTGGTGCCGGAGGCGGCCTGGTAGGACTTGCCGTTGCCCTCGGATGTCATCTCCAGAGCCCAATGCTGGTGACAGATCAGAGCGAGATGCTGGAGCTGATGCAGCACAACATTGGGTTGAACGGCCTCGAAACCAAAGCTCAAGCCATGGTGCTGAACTGGTACGTTTCCTTGCCTTCCCGTTGGACGCCCCCGTGTTTGAGGAGCGGTAAGAGTTGGCTGACATATCGACGCACGCAGGGGCGAAGCCCTGCCCGCCAAGGTTCTGGAGCAAAGGCCCAACGTAATTCTGGCAGCCGAGTGTGTCTACTTTGAACCAGCATTTCCGCTGCTGATGGAAACATTGAAGGCGCTTCTAGACTTGAACCAGGATGCCGTTGTATACTTCTGCTTCAAGAAGAGGAGAAGAGCAGATTTACATTTTGTCAAGATGGCTAGGAAGGTGTTCCACGTTGAGGAGATATTCGACGAGGATCGTCCGGTCTTCCACCGGCTAGGCCTGTTTCTCTTCACCTTCACTGGCAAAAGGACGAGGGCAAACAATGTCGACGGAACAACCCGACTGGCATCGAATGGTGACAACATAATACACAAAGTTTCGTCTTAACGCCATTCACTCAGCTGCGGATGCAAATTCCCCCCATGATGGTTGAGATGGAGGGTGGGAGTCTGGCCAACGAGACTCTGCAACGTTCCCCGAAATCCTGTAGCCGGCCAGCCTGCATACCACATGTTGCTGTGCGTCCTGACCGACTGGTGGTCTTGGTCCTGACCGACTGGGCAGACTACCAGTCGGGTCAATCGATTGCTCCGATCGCAGAGATGGCATTGCGTGGAGACAATATCATTTCCTCAAGCAGTTGTGGAGGGAGCCAACGCATTGAGGGTGGCGCTTAAGCGGGCCGGCGGGTGCCTGCATCCACTCAAACCACTCTTCTTATTCCTCCAGGAGAAGTACTTGATACGAAACACGACGGCGCTATTGTACCAATACTTGGCGCAGATTGGGCGGCTTCTCCACCAACTTTTTGGTGCATAGTGTGTCGCGTTTTTTTTTTACGCCAGCGTGACGACCTCCTCTTGGCCTGGCCCTGTTGCCCCGACCTCCCGGAGGGAGGCTGTGCCAGAGGGACGAACGCTCCAATCATGATGGGCATTTCATCCCCTGGTCTGCCGCTGGAACGGCCGAGGCCTCTGTTTTGTCGTAAGCCTCCCGTCTAGGACACTTCTTTGTTTGCGAAGACTGGAACGAGAGAGAGAATGGGCGTGGGGGAAGATGTTCTAACTCGGCGTGTGCCACGAGTGAAGGTGGTGGGTTCACATGCCGAAGGATGGCACACACGGCGACGGAAACGAAAACGACTCAAAGAGCAGAAGAAAGAAACTGGACAGACTTTTCATCCTGCTTCAGGACCGCTGCACGCCATCAACCGCTAACCAACAGGTTCAGAGGGTGGCAGTGGCAGAGTGACCAACGAGGCGGACCCGTTTCGCGCATCCTCCCCACCCACCCATCCAGAGATGCAGCGGATGCGGGAGCCGTGGCTGGGACAGCGCCTGAGTCTTCCAAGCTCAGGCACCCGAAAGCGCCCATTGGATGCCCAGATGGCTTAGCTCCGTGGTACCTGGCAATGCTGCCGTGGTACAAACTTAGGAGGCTAGTTTCAGGCCTGTTCCTGGTGCTCCCGGCCAATCAAGGAGGCTGGCTCTGAGGAAACACGCTTTTCGTCCGGCCATCTCCCAAGGCTCTTTAGGAGAGTGAGATACAGTTGGCCCCCTGAGAGGTCGTCTTGCTCATTCTGACACGGGCATGAAGACATGACTGCCGAATCAGCATCTTCAGGCTTCGGCGCATCCCTAGCCAGTTGCTCAAACCTTCCAGCGGAGCGTACCACCACCCCTTTGGATTCGGGTCCCCTTGACTCAATCTATTGTGCAGTCTCCTGGCGTCTGTCGGCCCCCGGTGGCAGATGCGCTAGCTTACGAGGTGCTTGACACACCCCCATGTCTTCAACCCTCCCTCCTTCGGCCAATACCTGTCCATAGTATGCCTCTACGCAAACAGTGCTTCTGTGGGCTGAAAAGAAAACCACGCGCGGACCCACTCAAGTGAGCCTTGGACATGGGCGGGACGCTTGTTTACTACAGTATTGGGGCCCCCCCGGGTCTCCGTGCGGTCAGTCTAGTACGTCGTCGTGAGATTATTATAAACCCGGTCCTCCCTTTCATTATCCCTTTCTGTTTTGTTTCGTTTCTTCACCAACCCATTCAACGATCATTCCTTTCCTGTTGAGCAGGACCTCCATCCTCACACACTCATTCTCTACTGCCTTCGCGAGGTTTTACTGTTGAACAGAAACAGAACCTTGCTTACTCTCCTTTTCGCAACAAGAAAACCGAAACGCTACTCCTGACACTCTCTCACCGTCAAAAAGACGCTCCCAATCCTTCAGCGTTTCACGAAGCGAAAACACAACAAAACTCACCATGAAGTCCATCTCTGTCGCGTCTGCCCTCTTCGCCGCTGTGGCCCTCGCCCAGCCTCATGGCAACAACCACCACCGCGCCGGTCACCACAAGCGCGACGTCTACACCGAGGTTGAGTGGGTGACTGAGGTCGAGTACGTTACCCAGCTCGTTGACGCAACCACCACGGTCTGGATCACCCCCGGCCAGCAGGACGCTGAGCCCACCACTACCGCCGTTCAGAAGTCTACCACCACCCAGGTCATCCAGCTCACCACCGTCGCCCAGAAGGAGACCACCAGCCAGGCTCCCGCCGTTGCTCCCCAGCCTACCACCTCTCAGAAGGTTGTAGAGCAGCCTTCTATCCAGGCGGCCCCAACCACCTCTACTTCAATCTACACCCCCCCTGCTCCCCAGCCCACAACCGAGCAGGAACAGCCGGTCGCTGCTCCCCAGCCTACCACATTGGTGACCTCCGTTTACACCCCTCCTGCCCCGGTCAAGCCCGTCTCCACTGCTATTCCTGAGACTTCTGAGAACACTCAGCCAGGCTCGGGTTCCAGTGGAAGCGGCTCCAACTCTGGTCAGCTGACCTACTACACCATCGGTATGGGCTCTTGTGGTAATGACGACAGCGGCAAGGACCAGACCGAAAATGTTGTCGCCATCTCCCACCTGAAGATGGGTACGCAGTCCAACGGCAACCCCATGTGTGGCAAGACTATCACTATTTTTGCCAATGGCAAGTCTACCATTGCCAAGGTCGTGGACAAGTGTATGGGCTGCCAAACGAACGACATCGATGTCAGCGAGAAAGTCTACAAGGAGCTCTGGGGTTCCCTCGACTCAGGTCGAACCGATTGTACCTGGTCCTTCAACTAAAGAGAATCCCTTGGACACCAGAATTCTCTTCGGTCGCCTCATGGCGGGCCGTTTTGTGGTATAAGGGCTCAACTCAGACCTGAGATTTTCAACTCCCAAACGTACATACGCAGTTGAACCCAACCACTTGAACAGAATAGAAGCTCAAAGGACCGTGGTATTGCAAGGTTCTGTCAAATGAAAGACAGCTTCTTCAAGTTTATGACCTTTATGATTCTGGAAAATATATACATCCCCTGGCTTGGGGTGGCACACACACAAAATTGCCTCTGGGTATCCGGGAGAATGGCTTTTTTGACCCATCCCTGCGAGTTTGGGGTTAGAGGCGTCCCCGGCAGATAGACTTAGTTATGTTTTCGGTCGATCTATGGATTGCTTTTTCACATTCTTTGTACATACCTACTTCGATATATCCGGAACCTAGTAATGGGACTAGAACATCTGGACATTCGTTTTTTCTTCAATTCTGATATCTTCCAGTTTATACAAAATTGTTCTCGCTGATTTAACACTGCGATTGTACGCACTATGTGACTTTGCCTTTTTACAATGTTATTATTAGGTAGAGGCGAAATCTGGGCTTCCATCCTCCAAGACCTAAAATTCTCTGCTTATCTCTCTGCATGTCGTATCCTTCTGTTGTGTCCTATCCGTTGAATGCCAGCAATATTCTCATATGTATATGTGAGTGCATGCATCTGCAACTCCACCGCCCCTCCTCCCTATAGGAAACTTAATAACTCCTCGATATATCGTCTAGTGTCAACTCCAATCCCCTGCGCTAACCTCCCGCCACCTTCGACACCCGTGGTATCGCTCCTGAGGCCTACATGGTCACTTGCTCTCCGAATTAGGAAGATTTCCTTGCTGACGCTTGATTGTCCTTGTTCGTCGTCGTGCTCGGCTTCCGATCCAGCAACCTCAGAGCCTTCGTGGATGGTGGATAGGTTGCCTGAAGACTCGCCGCGGCGTTGTTGGTCGAGGAGACGTGTCCAGACTATCCACCATCCTCGTTGCGTCTTCTGGGTACGCTCGAGGGAGGCTGCGCTCGAGCGGGCGGCAGCATGGATAGTGAGGATGTGGAGGTGAGTGTTGAGAGCGTCCGGATGGGTCCAAGGTAGAGGATCGAGGTAGTTGTCTGGAATGTTGGGGATGGAGGTATGAACAGTGAGGAGGTTGGGGTCCCAGATAAGATCGTAGATGTTACTCGAGCCGGCGGGATCAGAGATGGGGCGATCGGGTCGGTATTTTGTAGATTGAAGAAGTGGCTTTCGGAGGGGGGTGAGTTGGTGGTGCAGCGAGCAGTAGAGTGAATTCCAGGCCAGCGAATCCGTCCGTAGCTGAAAGAGGAACGTGAAGATGAAGGGGCGGTTGATGTAGACAACGACCCGTAGTTTTTTGGCTTTATTAAGGTCATGAGAGTCGTAGCCAGGCATCATACTGCCAATCACCTGTGACTGTGTAAGCACACTGGCTGGATGTTCAAAATTTCGGATAATGGTTGCTTCTGGATGCTGCGTCTCTTCAGTCTCGAGCTCGACTTGAACGGTTCGGAGAACAGTTCGGGAATTACAATCCCCATTTCCGTCCGAGGTGTAGCTCGTTTCGACATCGCTGTTACTTTCACCGATATCGCCCTTGAGCCCGATGAGGTAGTGCGCTGCAGCGTCATGGATTGTTGTGCGTACGGCTGGATTGGGACGTTCCAGCACTTCTTCGGGGTTTGTGCCTAGCTCGGGAGCTGGTGCAGCAGAAGAGTCTCTTGTTGAGCTGCCGGAGGCACCTGGTAGCGACCAATATGTGCCGTATCCAAGCTTGAGGTAGTTGACCATCTTATCCAGTCTGTTCTCGTCGGTCTCTGGCGACTGTCCGTTTTCAGAAGCGTGTGCTTCATGCTCTAATCGTTGCTCTACGGCTGTTTGAGGTTGTTTGGAAGCATTGTGAATGGGCGACACCGCTTCTTGATCCCCCCCATGCTTTTGGTCTGGCGCTTTGTGAGCCCTCTTCCTAGCACGACGAATCGACGTGGGACTTTCAATGACGCCGTAAGCATGATCGCCCCAGGTATAGAGATCCTCCATCCAATGGGTTACATCTCTCAGTGACTTCCTGGATAGAGATCCTATGCCTAAGAATACAGCGCCGTCAGCCGGGCCTGGTTCCAGCCCGGTGCCAAGCCACGGTGGTGATTCACCGGTTTGCGCGGCTCCTTCAGGAGCATCAGGGTCAAAGTCACCAAACTTAGAGACGACCAAGTCGACAAGACCCTCTATTCTCCTGACTAGCCCCTCTAGGACTTCTCTCTCGCCGCTACCGCGATCTTCTTCGCCAACGCCAACGCCCAGTTCACCTGACGCGGCGATATTGATTCCTCCAAAGACATCACGTGCTGGATTCCCATGCAACATGACATTCCACGTTGAGAGGAATAGATCCCAATATCGACTTAAAATCGCCACAAACTTAGAACGCTTCTTCCGTACGAAGAAGGCACTCAAGGAGGAGTCGTGATGCATGAGGAAAGTGCTATGCGCTCGCAAGAGATCTTTGAGGAGGAGGTTCGCTGGTTTCATTTCGCGACTTGAAAAATCGTATCGTTCGTCGGTAGCTTCGCCGTGCTTCGTGGGTAACCTTGGAGGAAGGGGGGCCTTCGTCAAGTCGACGCTCTGCAAAAAATCCGTCAGTCGTTCGTCGCAATCAAACGGCATGCTGGCAGACTCACGGCTAAAATCCACCATCCCGGCTCCAACTCATGGAGCACTACCCTTGACTTCTCAGTATCAATGGCATCTACAGCTGCCCCGCCCGCGAATCCCCGACTAAAGTCCGCCATTCCTTGGGCAAGCCCGATCTGTCGTAGCTGCTCGTTGCGCTCATCTTGCGAGATATCTTGGGTCGGTCGCCCGCGTGTGCGCCGGCGCTTCGGGGATGTTTGGGTCGTAACGGAGGCGTAGTAAACGATTTGATCATCGATGGTCTCGTCCGTATTGCCCAGCGAAGGATTGAAGATAGCGAGGAAGCCCAGTTGAGCGGGAATGACAACGCCGGGTGCTGACGCTGGACTCGACCGTGTTGCCATATCGTAGGTTTGCGCTCTACCTGACGGCGGATTCTCTGACGAAGATTGACGGAACTTGTGGGCAGCGGAGGGGAAAGATCGGCCTCGGCCCCCCCTCCGGATGAATTAGAGAGCTGAGAGTGGCGGAGGCTCGGAAAGGATGCAGCACTAAAGCGGATTTTGGTGAGCAAAGATCTAACGAGCTAGATCTGAGGCCTCTTTCGCGTCGTGGGCCGCAATCAAAGTCGCAGCTGCTCAGGGACTCGCAGTCGATCGAGAGAGGAACCATGCCATACGATCCCAAAGGATAAAGGGCGGTGGTTTCGGGATCTCGACCGACTTGCGGGGAGGCGGAGAGGCGAAGGGATTGAGATTGTCTAGATCTCGATACGGGATTGATCTAGAAGCCTGCATCTGCCAGGGTGCTGGCCGATGCGCCTTTCAGTGGTTCACCAGTGAGCTTTTGCTGGGCCACCCCGCTAATCCTCCACTACCAGTGGAACGGCTCCGGCGTCTAGCGGGCGGGGAGATCCCGTTTAGGGGGCGATTTACAGGTCTTGTCCACCGCAAGTGGGAGCACGGAGCCTCTGCTTCTCGCCAAGCAGATGGGTACCCAGACAAGACATAATGAACCCAAGGTCCCTCTATTCACTGATATAAAGTAAACCAAATCAGAGAACGCAAAGCGGTATAGCCCTTCGCGCCATAATCTGGCAGGAAGTCTTGAAACGATCTCAGCTCCAGTGTGTAATCAATTCCCAACCCAAGGATATATCGTCAAGTAGTCATTAAACCAGCTCCAAACGCCTTCTTAACCCCTATCGTCGCCTCTTCAAGATGTTCATTTCCATGACTTTGCTCATGAAGCCTTTTGTTGGGTTTTTTGGGTAACCATCAATATTGTGGTTCATAGTCATGGTGTGTGTGTCCTTGGTATAGAGACGTAACCCTCCCCCCGTTGAGTCCCCGGTTCCCCCTTTTCTCAACCGCTCCCGCATATCTTCCATCAACTGTCGGCGCTTCCAGCTCTGAAGCTTTAGCCAGAAGAAATACAAGATGAAGGTAACCACCGTAAGTGGAACCGTAATTGCCCAGTAGAGACCAAATTGGGGCGTGGTGGACACTCCAATCGAACTCTTGTCCGTCTTGTCGACACTGCTCCAGTCCAGAACACTACACGAGAACAGCGCTGAGATGAAACTGCCTGGGAGGAAAAACATCGTGACTACGGCAAGCGTCTTCATGGAAGAAGCATCGCGGTGGCTGGAGAGCGCAATGTTGAAATTGTTCATACTGTCGCTCTGCAGCGGACGGTCAGTTCGCGCCTCGAGATAACTTCAATTGGTATTGACTTACTGCTGACATCTGGACCTGTACCCGCTTCAAGGTAAAGTTGGTATCCAGACCTTGGTCGGTATGCCTCTTTCGGAGAACGTTGACGTGATTCCTCATCAGATCGTGCCCATTAAGCTGTGCTGCTGTTGACATAGCCTGTTCATGCTCGTCCTGCTTGGGTTCGCCTACACGTTGGAGGATGAAGTCGAGCAAACCCTCCAGAGACTTGCTCTTCCGCTCCACGCTCGCTAGCTTCGAGGCAGCGTTGCCCATATCAATGAACAAGTCCTCCAATTCGCCCAATGCCTTGCTATCGTCGGAGCGATTGCTCCACGTTTTCATCTCGACTTTGCGAATCCGATTCTTCATGCCGTTGACAGTTTTGAAGCAGTCCAGATCGAACATGAAGCTGAAGAGGAATGCCAAGAACATAGGATGTCGAGGGAGGCTTGGTTGCCACTTGCTTTCGAGCAGTTCCCGCAAGAAGTCCTTGGTCTTTGGTTCAGCCAAGACGAGGCCATATGTGACTGGCTGGCGATTCGAGGAGGAATCGAAACGGTTGTGCGACCATATTGCAGCGAGTTTTGGCATATAACTGAACGCGAAGGCTTCATGTTCCGAGCCCGATGACTGGGTTTTGGGAAATCCAGTGACACCAGTGATAGTACTGCGAAGATAACTATATGCGAGCTTCAACCCGAACTTGGTTACCAGTGCGTTCTTCACTTCCTTTGGCAGATCAACTTGGAAGGCCTCAAAATTGCAGTCCGTCCAGACGAGGCGTAGGAGTAACGACTCAGTACTACCATGATGCTCTCTCGTCTCCTCCTCCAGCCATGTGGATAGGTTGCCGATGCTGACGAGTTCAGAGCATGCTCTGATGTTGCCCGTAGAGTGTTGGCGCCATAGCTCCGTCACAGCGAAGTGGAGAGCATTGGGATTGTCTCGAAGCTTGAGCGGGTTAAAATCGCTGAGTTTCTGGAATATCTCGTCCATGAGGAACCGCAGCAGCTGATGGGTTGAGGGGATTGAAGGTGGTGGGCGATGCGGCGCCGGCACGACCTTACCATGGCGCACGGGAGCGCCTTATTACATGTACCGACTTGGAGAAGTACCGAAACCACAAATCTGGGTGCCGCGTTCGGGGAAAGTAGCACAGTCCGAGCTGGGGGCTGAACCAGGGATGGTACCCAAGGTAGACCAAGTTGAAGGTTCAGCGGTAAATGAGGTTCTCCGCCAGATGCTGCTCGAATCATATGCTGCAACTAGCGCCCTTCCGCTGCGGCTCGTGGGGTCTGGGTCGCAAAAGGGTCGCAAAAGGGGCGTCCAGCCAGCCTACATGATGGATTGGCGGCGGGGAGACGGCAAGCCTGGGCCTGGTAGGAGGCCCGTTCCGCTGCTGGGAATAATACTGAGACTTGTGGAGCTAAACTTTTGGTACAGTAACAGTGCAGGGCCACCAACCGGATCATCCCATCCCTGAGACTCGTGTGTACGCTTGACGATACCCAGGCTTGAAAAGAGGCCAACAAAACTGAGGCCTTGCGCTAGTGGCAAAATAAATTATGTATCTATGCGTGCAGCATCCGAAGCCGAACGAAGTCCAACCGAAGAGCACGTATGGGCCTACAGTTTGTGATGAAGGTGCAACAGACAAGAGGCGTGGATGAGAGGCAAGCAATGAAAGAGGGCAATTAAACGAACGAGTATCTTATCACACAACAAGCTGACGCGTTTAGCAAGCCAAAGTTTTTGCAAGTGGTGTCGGGTGCCTCACGGGTTTCAGTCCCAACTCTTCTCCCCGGTGGCCTCCTCATCTTCTCACTGGCCGTCCCGGGTTCACCCTCGTCTTCGCTCTCCGCCCGTAAGGTCTGCGGCCTCTGGGGAACTCGGGTATCACATTGTTGAACCCGGGAGGAAGCGGAGGTGGCGCAATATTCACGATATTTGCGCCGCCAAATGCTTGAGTGACGCCAACGCCGCGTCCACCCTGAGTGGCGGTCGGCCACTGCCCTCGCGAGTTGATGGGGGGTGGTGAGGAGTCAAGAGGCCACATCGCCATCCGTATAGACATCCCTGGTTGTATCAGGTCCTCCCAAAAGTCAGGTAACACAATCATCGGGCGTGCGGGCGAGGCTATTGGCTTGACGTTCGTCGGCGGCCTTGCGAAGACGGTTGGTGGTTTCGATGGATCGTCCGAGGGTACAACAACAACCTCCTCGTCTGGTGTCATTTTGATGATGGATAGGTCGTAGTGGCCTGCTTGCACATGAGCACCGAGTGGGCCGTCAACCTTGTCGAAAGCCGCGTCGATTGTCATCTTCATGCCCTGTTGTTGAGATTAGCTGATGCAGCCTTCACCGATGACGGATCGGGTAGGACCAACCTCCCATGTCTTTGCTCTGCGCCATGGAATGAGGTAACCCCGTCCAACGGCATCCCTAAATATGATGGGCAGTTTTTGTGCAGGCCGTTCTGCATCCAGTTCCCATGGGATAGACTGACCGGGTAGCGGCAGGCTGTAGAGTACGTTATTGGAGTGAGCGAACCGAGAAGGCGCTAACTTTGACGGCCCGGCTGGGGATTCGGAAGTTGGCAGGACGTGTTTTTGATATAGTGGTTGTTTTCCCTTTCGCTTGCCTTCATCCTGCTCCCGAGTTTCGTTGCTGCTGCTCAGGATATCTAAGCCTGACATCTCTTCAGTGATCCCTAATGCGGCAGGGGCAGGCGGCTGTGCCTCAGACCCTGCCCTCCGAGTGTGCTGGTAACTCTTTCAGCACTGCTCCGTTCTCGAGCTCGTGTTGGACCAACCTCGTCTTCCCTCTCGTCCTTACTCTCCGATCCGATAACAGGAACATGGTCCGATAAATCATGGCCTATCTCGACGGGAGAGTCCTCACTGCTGTCATCGTTACCAGCATTTTGCATTTCATCCATCTGCGCTTCCGTGGGTCGCGATGATGGGCGATAGATAAGACGTGGGCTGAGTTCCTCAAATGCTATTGTACGTGTAGAGTCTCGGGTTGCTGCGCGCAGCTTCACAGGGTTCATCAATACTCATGATTGGCCAACCTTGCACAGCGTGACTTGATTGGGTTACGGCAGTCTAGCTGCAGCACTCATGGACGTTGCGAACTTTAAGAAATCGGGACAACGGCGAAGGGCTCGAACCTTATTAGAACCATTGCGGCATTTCATCGTCGCCTGCAGATGACGTCCCGCCCCTTCAGAAGCGTGTTGCTGTGGCCATCGCCATTCCATCATCCTGAAAACGTCGAGAAGGCCTGCGATGGGATTCTGGGCTTCATGAGGATTTTAAAGGATCGAGGAGTAAGTTGCGCCGGCTGGCGATTGGGACGTATTTTCTTCTTCTTTATTTTTATTTTTTATTTTTAGAAAGAAACATTCATTAGCTCTAGGCAATAGCAAGAGAAACGAACAACCTAGAGGTTCGCTCGAGTTTCCCGTCCAGACTGTGGGAGCCATTCTCAGTTTGACGGACTCACCACCGACAGGTCGGCTAGATGGGTTCACAGCGCACGTCATGAAGGAAAAGACATGAACCTCGACTGGGCTGTATATGAATTGGAATCCAGCCCAAATACTTTGTCGCTTTCAGTTAGCCAGGCTCAGCATGTCCAGACCTCCAGCACAGCCCACACGCTGTCCTGAAGCTCGGCAGCTATCAGTCGCTGAGATGAGGCGGGGCAACAATAAGCAGCCCGCTGCTGAGCTGACCCCGCTAAGCTCCCCCTCCCCCTCTAGCGTCTCTCGTCAGCCACGATGTACAGCCCCCAGGGATAACAAATATGCAAGCGTGTATAAGCCCCACAGATTAGCAGGGGTTAAGGCTAGAGTATTAGTACTTATAGTAAAAGTAAATTTATTTATAAAATAAAGTATATTAAC
>JAMYIC010000067.1:0-13566 GCA_024112705.1 Microcera coccophila
TATTAAGCTATTAATTAAGATCTAATAGATAATAATATAGCCTCTATACCTAGTATATCTCTAATAGATATCTCAACTTCTTTATTCCCGCTAGTTCTTGAATCGTCCGACCCTCTATCTTAACCAGCACATCGACGTTCTCGAGATGAACGAAGCCTTTGACAAGGTAAATGGAAGTTGAAAAATTCATATGCACTCTCGCTGTATATCGAGCCGGTGGCGATGGGTTCCATGCAATTTCGCAAACTCGTTACTCCTCTTCCTCGGGAGTCATCGTGGAACATCTTCCCAACCACATGTACACGTACAGTCCACCATTCCCATGACGATCCCCTGACGTGTTCGTATGTAGTATCTATTTTAAAGGTCCCCAATTGATCTCTTATGATGGAGTCTGGGGAAGTGGATGCTTATTCTGGGTGTGACGCATCTGGAGGGAAAATATCTAGCGTCTGCTTCGCCAAATACGACTGCACGTTGTTGCAAAGGGTAAATCCCGGCGGATTGATGAGCGTTTCATGCTCGACCTTTCCGGGTCAAACAAGACAAAGCCGCGCTACTCGCCGTAGAGGTTGTCCCAGTTTAGCTGCCAGGGCGAACCAAGGTATCCCACCACCTTGAGATCGAGATCCGATTACCCTCCTATCTGACATGGTAGCCAGCGACTATCGCAAGCCTCTTAGAATAGCGAAAGGCATAGATTGGGTGCGATCTGGGTGTAGGACTTGGCGCAAGTGATTGACGAGCAACAAGTCTCAGAGGGAAATCTTTAGTAGCCGACCCCAACCCCTCCATGATGAACGTTCGAGATGAAGCGACGAGTGAGCTGACGCGATTGCCATTCAGAAACTAGCAGCACGCCTTCCCATAGCACCTCTGATGAGTCGCTTATCTTCACGCCGACTGTTTATACATTATCATTATTTATAGAATCCAGGTCTCAGCATACTCAGCTTCAATGCATACTATGTAGGGGAGGCCATTCCGAATATGGGAACGCGTCTAAGGAGCTGAGGATGCGCTGGTATGGGAGATTTTGGTAGCTATCGGGGCAGACTCTATCTGCGATGAAATGCGGCACGGCACGCTACTTAGGTGAAAGCTTAAATGAAAGCCGTCAACTGGATCAGCAATCCATAGTTTTCTAGGTTTCAATTTGCCTGGGTTGGATTGTTTCGCGCTGTCACCGGATACATGCACCAGGTCATCTAAGACTACCGTATCATTTCACGAAATGGAGATCCTGAAGCGCGAGAGCTTAGGCTCTTACCAGAAGCTGAGTACATTACAAGGATGCCCACGCCTCCCTAAGTTGACCTTTCAATCTAATTAACACATCATACGATAGCTTCATTTCAACAGTATATCTGTTTTCTGGCTGTTGTCATCTGTTGAAAGATTAGGCCTGAACTCAATGGTCACGACATCTGTCTCTGTATTGAACTCTACAAGTATCGATCTGGCCTGCAAGAGCTTAGGTACCAACTAGCAGCGCTAATCAAGGCGTATCTATATACCAAGCTTCGCTGCTACTTCAGCCTCGCTAGATCGATACAAAAATTCTTTAGTTCCCAGGAAAAGTACCGCAACTCAAAGGAGATTTTGGTTGCTATTAGTATGCGTTTCTAAACGCTAGGCTGACACGATGAGGCCCATTTCGCATCAAACAGTATGGACTCTCCGTATCATAGCTTCAAGACAGAGATGGTATTATCTTGGTTACGATGGAATATTAATAAGTTCTGTACTAGATTCGAGATGATTTATAGCTTTCAGGGCCCACACTTTGTTGCCTGGGAGCATACGCGAATTATGCTCATGTTCCTCCGCTATATTCAATTCTCCTACTCGGGAGGGTTGCTGGCAGAATGTACGGCTCTAGCCGGACTCTAGCCAGATAGGTGGTCTCCGCCACTGTGAGGATCTCGGTTTCTGACGTGCCATTGAGATGACTGGCTACGTATGGCTTCTCGACAAGGCTAGCTGGGGCACGCTCACGTTCCGGCGGCCGCATGCGGCTTAAATGATGTTCAGTAGCCCATCCATTCAGGCTGCATACCACGTTCGTTATCGGAAAATTCAAGATATACGTATTGACCTCATCCGGTTGGATAGGGCCCGGCAATGGATGATCGAGCTCAGTGCGGTTTCAGCGTGTCTTGGGTTCCTTGAGGATTACCTCCGGCAGCTCTGCTTGTGTAAGTTCCGAAAGGAAGTCTGCTCTGATTTCAAGTCAACTCTAATCGGATATTCGCCAAGGGTCAATAGATCAGACAGATGAGAGCCAGCCATCACGTTATCGCGTATCTGCCTACTAAGATGATTGTCGCACCTGCTCATTGGTGGCAGCCTGGATGGAATGATGATTGTTGTTATTTTGACTGTTTTGTTTTGTGGGGTTACGTCGGTTTCCCAGGAGACGGTACGTACCATACGGCGACTAGCACGGAGGAAACTCGAAGGATCAGTCAAGGCCTTAGAATTGGGTCTGACAATGTAGATAAGGAGAGATTTTCATTTTAGATTTCAGATTCAGCACTTCTGCATGTTTACTACCTATCTCGTCTTCTTAACGGATCAAACTTGCTGGGCGAGGATCTGGACTCGAACGCGATTCAGCTGTGTGGAGCGGGTGTTGGATTACTCAGATGGATTATCGTTCTTGCGGTCCGAAGAAAACCTACTCCAATCGAGCAGGCCTACTCACGTAATTCAATAGCACTTCCCTTTACCTCACTACATCAGTTGCTAATTACGCAACCAGTCCAGTCTAATCGGGAAGATAGACTGGATACAAAGATCTTGCTTCAGAATTCTGAATAGGCTCGCGTGTTGTCTCCTGCCGGTGCCACAACCTCAGCACTAACCTCCATAACACAAACGCGATAGCGCAGCCCTAATAAAAGGCAACAGCAGTCTTATGCCACGACTGTCCTGTTTCACTCTCGTTATTTTTCTGATATTACCCTGAACTGAGAGACTTGTTCGCGTTTATGAAGCTACGACTTGTCCGGCTTTGGAGACTCAGACACCGTGCGCGGCCCCGGGGCCTTTTGTTCAACAAATGAAGTGGCATCACTGGGCGAGAAGCCTCGATAAAGGGTGTCACGAAAAGGAAAAAGTGTTGCTTTTTGTGAATATAATTCTTCTTAATGAATCCGAAGTGCGACGCCAGTTGCCATGCTGGACCGCATGTCGAGCTTCAAGTAGATAATAGTAGGGCCACGCGCCACTTCCCTTCTTTCCTCCCGTTATTCATGTGTTCATTCATCGGCTTCTCATATCGTTTTCGAGTATCTCGTTCCATTTGGCGTATCCGAATTCATTCAAGTGAACATAATCATCGCTCATGATTGCCGTTTGATCAACTCCGAATGGCAAGAAGTCGCACCGGTGTGTATCTGCGATTTTCCGTAGGGCGTTATTGCCGTCCTCGATGATATCGACACCGAGCCCGCGTTGGATAAACAGTGCCGTGATGATGATCGGAATGTCCGGGAACTCGATTCGCGCTTCCTTGATCAACATATCGTAGCTTTCCGCATCCTCCTTGCGCAACCCGTTTTTCTTCAAGTTGTTGGATCCCATGTGAACATAGATGAGCTTGAGGTTTTGTTGGTGCTGCTTCAGGGATTTTAGAAGCCCTTGGTCGATACGGTATTGCACATTCTGGATTTTATCTCCGCCGACACCAAGGTTCAGGATCTGCTCATTCTTGTTGATGCTCAAGTTCTCGCCTGTGGTCTTGAACCGTTCAAACAGACTATCGCCGAGTAGAGCAATTGCGTATTGGCCCTGATGACTCTCAATCTGGGGGAGGTGGGTGCTGTGGTGTGTTTCATGAGATCGCTGTTTGAACATCTTTGTTGTTTGGTAGAGACAAGTTTTGAGCGCGCGAGAGAGAATTTGAATGTCTGGTTTTGAAGAAAGAGAGATCAAGCAGTCTTTATTCCCCAAGGAAGCTGCAGCCCAACAAGCAGGTTAGTTTGCCGGTGAGTCATAATGTAGGTTTCACGTGAAGAAGGTTTCGTGCATGATTCAATCACAGAGGGTCGAAAGAGGCTTGTTTTCCTCACCACCTACTGTGGTGTTGAGCTTGAATTACCGGCTGGCGCGCGCCCTGCAAAAGGGGTCACACTCCTTCAATCACATGGCGCATTTGCCGGCCTGAAACTGTACTGTAATTGGTAACCCCAGATAACATTAGATAACCCTAACCCTCGATATTGCTCTCAAGCTTGTCATCGTAGGTCTCGAGATATCGATACAGCTGGTTGCTATCGGTAACACCCCTGAGTGAATTCAGCCTATTTATGACGCTGTGAGGATGTAAACTGAGCCCTTCCAGTGGCAGAAATAAAAATGCCTTTCGCGTCATACGTGTAGTCCCATTCAGGCTTGACACGACTATCTTTGAAGTACTTGACTTGCTCAGAATCATCGCGACGACCGCTGCAGTCGTAAATGTGTGTGATGTCTTCGAGAACCTCTCTTCTACCCCTAGATCCATACGTGGCTCGTTGAGAGATGAGATGTCTCGACTCGCCATCGTACGAGAACTATGTGATGACTTTGTTCCCATGCCATATGTGATGCTCTTAGGCTACCCATCAGTTGTAAAGCTTGTGCGGGATAGATATAGTTTCCACTCGTTAGCCCTGGTTGAATTAAAGTTAACCTTTTTGACGTGCCCTTGTCACGAGAAGTGGCTTCGTGTCCGATTACTCTGCGCATCCTTCTTCTCTATAGCTTGATCATAGTTATCGTATGTGTACGTTTGTGAGTAAATTGCGTCGTCTAAGGCGTTTCTGACCCTCTAGTCGACCAACTTATTGTACTCTTGAGTGGACTGGAAGGCCTGCTGACGACAGAATTTGTCTTGATAGCTTCGGCTGAAATGGGCTTTGGAGCAGACGAAAAGAAAGGCTGATATGTGCAAATACCCTGGCCCTACTTGCCCAATATGGAGAGACCAGCAATTAACCACCTCTTCTCAAGATCGTTTGGGTCATTCATGCTACCTCATGGAATTGAGTGCCGAGTCCGTTGATGTAGGAGATCTTGACTTGGATCTCTGGGTCGCTGGCTTTTCTGGAGGGTAGAGCACGCGTGATATGGACTGTGTACGCTGGCGTGGGACTGTCACCTGTTGACATCAGCTGTGTGACTTTGCCGTATTTTGAATTTGTCTGAATATTCTGTCGGGCTTTCCATCGGTCGCAGCGATCCATATAATAAATAGTCCTGCTTCCCTCATTGCCGAGAACTCGTCTGGCAATTCCACTAGTAGGATCAAGTAGGATATTATTGACTTCTTCAGGACTGACCTCCAACACAAATCATCGACGCCGTCCGCCTCTGCCTCATCTGTCTTACCCTTGCTCACAACGGTGACCGCAATCTTCCGACCCAAGGGATCAACCACAACCTGAACACCATAGAGATTGGAGTCGAAAATCTCCAGGCTATGGATTCTTATAGTTATTCTTGAACAACGACACATTCCCCACAGCATCTTCAATTTCCTCAGCCAGAAGAAAGTCCTCATCCATTTTTTTAGCGTCGCCACGTTGTCAAAGGCATCGATAAAGAAAGGAGGAGGGTAAAATGATCTCTGGGCCTTTCTGAGCTTCTGTCCCGTTGCGCTTCCAGACTGGCAGAGGAGGGATATGAGAAGACGGCACCCACCACTCACCACTGTTGTCTGATTTCGAATGTTTGCCCTGCACCAAAACCTTCTCTACTAGTGGTAGAACTTTGTATTTGCGGAGTCACGTTTTCAGCATTCTGAACCTCTGTGACATCCTTTAATGTAGACTCCTCGGTTCGAGTGTAGACAATGCGTACGCTTTCTTCAACTTCGCCGAAGAGGTTGGCCTTCAGGGTAGTGTCACGCGTTATTCGTGGATCTTGCATTCTTCTTTTATATTGTTTCGATACTGTTTTTCTGGGGTTTGCCTGGACGACGGAATACTTGTTGGCTCCTTCGACTGGAGTAGCTTGACTTGGTACGAAAGTTCCTGGATCATGAGTGGCAAGCTAGCTGCGTCTGTTCCGTCATTGCTGTACGTTTCAGTACGCAAACTCACTACTTTGAGAGGGAATAAACGTTCTGCGGGGCCATCTGTGTAGTGCTCGAGAATTGATGATACGGTTGGCTTGGTCAAGAAGCGAGGCTCGTCAACTGCTCAATCCGACGCTAAAACATGGTTTATTGTGTATAACTGGAGGTTCGTATGTCTCGTTCTCACTGACGACAATCTTCTTGCGGCGAAGCTATTCCACCATTTTAAAGCCAGCGGACTGCTTCTCAACTAGATCGAGGTATCCGTTGTAATGAACATACTTGATAGAGTGCTAATTGCCTGTGATGAGGCCTTTGACTTTTACCGTTGAGACACGTTGGACGGGACAGGACACGGCAAGCCATTTCTTTCATCCTCCGCGTAGAACTTGATTGATGGTGAATATTTCATTGACGTGGTGGCACCCAAGCCATTACTATAGCTTTTCAACAGATATGGCTTTGTTGCTCCCATGATGCCGAGGTAGTTGATTCTACTCCTATCGGTTGAAGCATCGGTCCAGCATGAACAAGCCGTTCCCTTTTCAAGAATGGCCAGTGTGAACACCGAGGAATGGTTGGCTACCAAAGGAAGCTGCGGAATAAAGACGTTGTTGATCCAAGAGTTCCCAGCGAGGTTATAGTACAACGCTGCACCACTTGTAGGGAGAGTGTAAAGGAGATCAGTTGTGCCGCTGCCGTTCGTATCAACAGGTCGGATTCGACCATGATCCATGTCTTCTCGTGCAGAACACTAGTGAGTTCTCCATCACTACAGGAGTGCCAAAGACTCCGTAGCCAAAGTTTGGCCAATACCTCACTGACGAAGCTGAGATCTCGACCAAGTCTGACATGTCACTTTCCGTCATATTTGCCACATGAATTTGAACATCACGCGCTCGAGATAGACGCGATGGGAGACTCAATTCCTCTCCAGACAAGATACGCTGATATCCAGAAAGCCCCTTTCTTGCCCCGATTATGTTGCCATATCAGCGTCTGAGAACCGTTCTCTGCGCACAGCACGTCGGCAAGCCTATCACCTGTCAAGTCAAGCCCAACCGTGTCCTGCCACATTTCTCCGGATGGTTCTGTGGAAATTCAGAGCAACTGCTCCATGTTTCCGAGCCGCCTCGCTCAAAGAAGCCCTGGAGACGACCTTGGCCGTTTCGCAAGTCGTAGCTAAGATGGCTATCCTGGTCTAGATCTTGGAATATACCGCCAGTTAAGCTAGGCTACTGTGCAATTACAACTGATCCACGGAATTGCGACTCGTTTTCTGCAGAAGTCAAGCCGAGGCTACGTTGGCAACATGGAGTGCCATGGTTGAATTTCGTCATTAGTCCCGGCATGCCTTCACTATTGAGATCGAGTCATTCCAAGACTTTGGATTCTGAATTGTGCAGTCCAAGCAGATTGAATGTCTTTACCTGCGCAGTTTCCAGTTCCTTGAGATCTGGAATTCCTGTATACTTAGATGACCACGATAGTAGAGTTACAGAGCTGTACGCGGTGGTCTCCGCAAGACTATCTTTTTTGATCGAGTGTCCACTCATGCTCAAATCTGTCAGTACAGTTCTCTGTAACGATTCACTGTACTGTAGAGATGTCGAAGAGACTAGGTTCTCTGTCCTTTTGATATGCTTGGGAACGTGATGGAACATGAGAAGACGGCGTTACAAAAGATAAGTGCAGACTTCGCACCCGGCGTGACTCTGAGAAAAAGTGTCCTGGCGAAGTAGCCAGTTATTGAGCTCTATTGTGCTTGGAATGTCTTTTCTATGCTCGCCGTAGTTAAAGACGAGCTCGAACATCCAATCCAGAGGCCAGTCTGATGCTTGCCATGTGTTGAGATGACGATTTGGTACTCAGTTGCCATATTTGATAGGCTCGGTGTATCTTTGGCGACATTTCGCCCTCTCGGTCGATTTTCCTCTCGTACTAGCATAGATCCGCTAGGGCCAGACATGCCCTTTGCATTTTCTCGTTTGTAGACGTACTCTATTGCGTTGCCCCGCGCATCGTAAGATCGGCTTAGCAGCCAGGAGAAGATCCTTTTCGTGACACCAGAAGTATCCAAGATGCGGCTTTCATCACTGCCTCCGTATATTGGTGTCTCGTTATCTGATGAGAGCGTTCTCCAGTGCACATCGAGGGGACTGACCCAACTAACCCATCTCTCGATGCGCATGGATCCAGTGTCGATTCGTGGGCGATATATGATGGTACCAAAATCTCCATCTCCCCCAGACTCGACTTTAGTCTCGACTGAAGTGTCTTTCGTCAAATATTTGACAATTTCGGTTCCAGACATTACCATATCACCTTCATCATTCACATACCGCGGAACAGCATGTGTCGTTGTGCGATGGATTGACGGCAGAGAAATGCCCCATCCAAAGTCAAATGATCCGTTACCAGTGTTCGAGTCATACGAGAGCTTCAAGTTAGGCAGCCACCATAGCTCGGCGATGACTGGCTAGGTAAAGCAAACGACAAGGTACTATTCGCCGGGTTCACCGAAAAATTCCCGCTAATGGGTTTGAAGACACCACTTCCATTACCCGAGACATCGAACGACGCACGGAAGCCTGAAACTCCCTCGCCCAGCGTTCGAGCTCGAGGAGTAAAAGAAGAGGATGCACGGCTGCCAAGTGCAATGGAATTGTCCTTGTTGTTGATCGGTAGTGTGGGTGCTGATTTGGTCTGCCTGGAGGAGGGGTCCTTGGGGGCTCCTCGACGGGAGACAGATGGCATTGTCGAAATTGTGGTTGCGGACTGGACTCTCTGCGCAGTCCGGAAGCTTCAATGGATACCCTTACGATGCAGATAAGGCTGACATATGCAAGTGAAGCTGGAAGCACATGGGCATATGGTCAAACATTCACTGCCTCTGTGTTTCAAGAGTTTGGTCTAGCTGGATACAAAAATCATGACACGAAGACGTTTTCCACAGTCTACCATCCTTGTTCTAGCGCACATGTCAAGTTCTTCTTCTCAGGCCCTCCTGACGCCACGTTGCTCTTTTAGCTAACACGCAGGCGAATTCAAAACCGCTAAGCCTTGATACTTATCATGTGAAGCATGCGCCGAGCGAAAATTGTGTTTTTCGCCTGCATGGTTGGTTCTGGACCCGGATCTTGGCTATCTACAGGGGAGGTCGCCATCCGAACCACACCCAAGGTAGAAGGCATAATCAGATGATCTTTAAGGATTTATGAAAGGCTTACACTGCTGTAGCCTAGTGGCACTATTCGCACACTAATGTTTTTAGTTGTTCATGAGGTTGATAGTATCAAGCTGATTACAGGCGTGTGTAACCATTCACGAAGCTCTTTAGGCGTAATTCTTACAAGGATGACAGCTTGTGGAAACTGGGTCCTGCAACGAAACTGATCAGATGACCTAACTGAGACTGGTAGTCTACGTGGAATAATGGGTGATCTGTCAACTTTGCAGAGGTACTATTGACGATACTGATAGTGATTTGAGCCGGGGCCTGCCAAAATGGGGGAGCTTGAACCATGGTCACGTACCCACCCACCATGTTCAAAGCGCGAACAGGTGCCCGGCTTTCGTGGCTCTTGGCCAACCTCTAACGGCCAAGACCACAATGGCAAAGCGTCTCGATCGCTAGTGTGCGATGGTACCGTAGAATCTCAGAAAACCCGGATCCTGCCTGTAGCGCCTCGGAAAGACCCATATTTAGCTCTAAGAAGCCAGTATCAAGTAGTTGAATCAACTTCAGGTACGGATGGGGCTGAGGTTTCGCGCTATAGGATCCGGGTTTTCCGAGACTTTACGGTGTTAGCATTGATAGGGGCGTCGGGAATAAAATAAAACAATGCTCCGCCTCAGCAAGAGGATTAAACTAGCACGTTGTCATTTGCAAAAACCGGTTTTGGGGTTCCCTTAGATAGCATACGCACACCTGGGTAAGGGGACAGGGGAACCCCTATCGCTCTCATCAAGTATGAACCATGTCTTTCTACATCCGTGATTCCGTACACGTCTGCGCCGGACCTTGGGAGTAGGATCGTTGGCAAACGCCGCTTCCCTTTGAGACACGCTAACCGCGAAACACATTCCACGCCCGCCCGATGAGGCAATTGCGTATGGCTTTCTGTTAGAGACAGTGCTTATGAATTCCTACCTACTGCAGCAGCGAGGCCGGCCTCAGTGATCGCCATTCCAATCACAGGTTAGCAGGCGACCGTAGCTTATTGATGAAATCATCGAGAAACACGCAACAAATGGCACAACACGACAGCGTTACAGGCCAGGCAAGATCAAGAAGCCTGAAGCAAAGAAGACAGAGGGCGCCTTTGGACGTGTTGAAGGGCGGTAACCTTAATTAACGATAGAGTGCGCGACATACACGTGATGTGTGCGTTGTAGCTCCGTGTAGAGAAGGCAAGTTCTGGGACCTATATCACCACCAAGTTTAGCCTGCAAAAGGTGTACTCTTAGTTGAGGGTCTGCTACTGGCCTAAATCCCCGTCTGTGACCCGCTTGACGCCTTAACCCCCCTGGAAGGGATAGGGGGGAACCTCCGGGCGTAATGCATATGATAATAATGAGCTTCTAATCCACTGCGTCCATTCCAATCCACTGAGGCTTGAAGTGTAGTCACTACATCAACGAACGTCGTAGATTTAGTCCATCCATGTCACTGAGGCCTACAGTGGATTCAGTGAACTGGCTTGCAACCCTGATGGCCACGGCGCCGTGTGAGAGAGTCTTTAGCCAGACAGAGAGACTGATCACAGGCGTGCAATAAACTCTTAGCGGACACTGTGGATGCGGATCAGTTTCAACAGCAATGTTTGTCCAGAGGTCTGTTAGAGTGGCACAAAACGGTAAGATACCGGACGTGTACATTACTCCGGAAAAAACGCATATCAAAGTGCAACTTCTTGGAGAAAATTAAGTAATCAGACCACTTTCAGACCACTTTCAGACCCAGATCGACCGGTGCTGAAAACTCAGACCACCGACCAAGAGTCGGAATTGACTAGACCGACAGACTAGAGCGGCCGGTCTGAGCCGGTCGGTTTGTGAGCCACACTGCACCAGCCAAAGGAAGGCCTCATATTTCGGGGACTCTGTAAACAAACAAGTTACTCCAGGGAATCTACTAGACTAGACTAGGAGAATCCCGACGTAGGCCCGTAGCATATGATGCGGCCAGTCTCAGTTAGCCAGTTTATTAGCTACACCACACTAGCTTAAGGAACGTCTTACTTATATTTTAGGCCTCTGCAAATCATTAGTTGCTCCAAGGCATTACTAGACTAGCAGAGTCCCAACATAGTCCCGGTGCATAAGATGCGGCCGGAAGATTTGTTTCAAGTAGTATCGCGGGTCGTTTCAACTATCTCCAGCTAGTAGATATGAATTGGCGCAAAGCTGATACTACGACGGCCAAATGAATCTTTGTCCGTGTCTAGGCCCGAATCATAGATGTTTATCGTGAGAACAGTTCAAACAATTCTCGACGAGCACAGAAATAAATAAGCCGCTCATCCCCAGCTACAGCATAAATTGTATTGAGACCATAGGCAGACTCTCTCCTCGACTCTTGACACACCTTCCTACCATGCATCATAAAGCACTTCTTTTTCCCCTCGCGGGAATCATTTCCCTGGTTGCCGGTCAACAGAATAGCGACAACGATGCAACCGACCCTGCTCCTGAGCAAGATGGTGTTGTGCCCTGCGGTGTCCCAAAACCCCCTCAACAACTTCTAGATGCCCATCATTTCGTTGCCGGGGATCAAACTGGCACGACTCGCCGCGCTACCGAGGATCTAATCAACATTGACACATATGTACATATTGTCTCGCAAACTGAGACTATAGGCTCCTTGAGTGTATGGACTACGCACGCCATGAGAAATCTCAAAGCTGACTAGCGACTTAGAACGACACTATACTGCAACAGATGCAAGTCATCAATGACAATTTCAAATCCGCTGGCTTCTCTTTTACTCTAAAAGACATAGATCGGACTATCAATAGAAAATGGGCAACCGGTGCTATGTCTTCTTTTGATTCCGTCGGGATGGATATGAAAAAGCAGCTCAGAAAAGGTGGCTTCGGCGCCCTCAACGTCTATACCTACAACAGCGATGGCCACCTAGGGCGTGGGACCTTTCCCACTGACCGAATCAAACGAGAGAGAAATGGGTTCCTAGCGGATGGTGTCATAATCAAGGCAGGAACAACTCCCAATGGCACAAACAAACGCAGAGGTATGAATCAGGGAAAGGCTTTAACCCATGAGATTGGCCATTGGCTTGGATTGATGCATACATTTGCTGAAAAGGACACCCCAAATCCGTGTGAGGCTCCTGGCGACAGCATCGACGACACACCGGTATCTGCATCGGAATCTGAGGGCTGCCCTGTAGGCCGAGACTCATGCGTGGATAAGGATGGCCTAGATCCCATTGACAATTTCATGGATTATAGCAACGAGTAAGTTACATAAGAAAGTATCCATTGACTAAGCTGACATGCCTCCGCAGTACATGCAGGACAAGGTTCACTGAGGGTCAGATCACCCGCATGCGTGAACTTTGGAAGCAACTTCGCGAACCAGTTAAGGACTGCGGCGGTACGGTAAATACTGAGGAATACTGTGGCACAGATACTTTCTGCGAGCTGTATGATATACCTGGTGTACCGCACGACCAGAAGTTCGCCAACATGAATGAGTGCCTTGGGGCGCTCAAGCCCGACCTCTTCTGCATGGCAACCAACGACAACACCAAGGTCAGCCCGCAGGATTGCTTCAATAATAGAAGTCCAGGACTTACGTGTTTGTTATACGATAATGCGATTAAGCCTGACAATAAGTTTCCCAATGCCACTGCTTGCTATGCGGATACAGCAAAGAAGTGCGAGCTGTATAATCAGCCCGACGCTCGACCTGACGACAAGTTCTTAAACGGAAAGGACTGCCTTGCTAAACAATCGCCGACCACTTTTTGCAAGCAATACAACACTAATAAACGGCCTGACGATAAGTTCAAGGACGCCTCAGCCTGTCTCGAGGCCACGGACCCAGTCTTGCATTGCTTATCTTACGATTATCCGCAGTTGAGGGTCGACGAAAAGTTCAAGAATCGGGTTGAATGTGTGGCTGCCCGAAAGACTGCCGCATCACCAGGGAATAGCGCACCACCGACTTTAGCTGATAAACCCAACCCCGACGCGGGCTGCATTCTGACGGCCCAGGGCATTAGATGCCAGGTCTGCATCGAGACTGCCCAAGGTACAAGATGTCAGCTAAAAACTAAAACTCCAAAGGCTAGCCCATAGAATGTCGAGTTAGGGCTAGAGGAGGGTCATTTTTAAGGGTTTCAAAGCTCTCTTGCTAAGGTATATTTGTATAAGGGTTCTATAACGGTTTTTGTAACAGTTTTTATAGAAGGGAGTTTTTCTTTAGAAAATGAAATTGAAAAAAAAAAAGGGGGGGGGGGCTTTTTAAGAGTTTTT
>JAMYIC010000661.1:0-21592 GCA_024112705.1 Microcera coccophila
ATCATCTAGAACAACAAGGGGGAGGTCAGCTTATGTGTCAGCTTATTTGTACTCTCTCTACTCACACTGTACCGATTACGAACGATGCATGGTTCATAACATGATGATCATACGCCTTGACAGTGGATCTGGCAGCTCCGCTAGACCGAGGACACCCTACCTACCCCTCTCAACTGCTCATGATGCATATTACGCAACGCACACCGCTCCGCGTCTTCATTTAGCTATAAAAGGAAGATAGTCCCCTGGAACCGGTACGAAACCCCTGCAGTTTCGCTCACCTTCCATCCGACGCTGCAGCCCAAGCATCACTCCATCTCCGCAAAAATGTCTCAAGTCCTGGTGCTCTACGAGAGTGGTCCGTCGTTCGACTACGAATACTACATCAAGACGCATATGCCTCTTGTGACGTCGTAAGTTGGCCCCAAAAACTCCAGAGAAATATATCCCTTGTTGGGCTGCGCGGCTTAGAAAAAACCCTGTTTAGTCTGTTCACTTCCTACGGCCTTCAAAGCTGGGACATTATCAAGTTTCCCGATGGCTCGCCGTACCAGATCCTGGCGACGTTGAAGTGGAGGAGCATTGCGGACTTTGACACGGCGATAGCTTCAGAGGCGGGCGAGAAGGTCTTTGGAGACATTCCCAACTTCACTTCCGCAAAGGCGACCGTGTTGAAGGGAGAGGTGACAACGAGTTCTTAATTTAGACGGAGCAAGACTGCAACGGTTCCGCCAGGGTTGTTGTTGTTTCTCTTAATTGGAGTGGGACGGGATTTAAACTGTATATACATCGCAAAGGTTAATATGGCTATCATCACCACTTCAAGATTCGAGTTTAAGTTCGCCAAGCCTCAACCGTTTTACACCTCTGTTTTCCCCGGCTCCGTCAGCACAGTTATGTCGCGCAGTGGAGCGCCAGGGTAAAGATAAGAAATCGGTCGTGCTGACTTGAAGCGTTCGATTGAGGAATTGCGGTAGAAGATCAGCAATTCCCCGCACTTCCTGAGAAGTGGGAATCTGTCAGCTGAGGTTGTTGTTCAATGGCCAAGCATTTCACACAAGGAGGTTGCTCTCTGGTGATAGGTAAATGCACACTAAAGCAAGTGTACCATCCATCTTGAAGAGCCTCATTACTCTTTACCTTGAAAGATGACGCGTGCATCTTCTGCGCAACTGAGGGAATAGAGTCAAATCGCGAATCGGATGCGCAGGTCTTTGAGTCAATTGACTTTTCCTACTCTGGAAGGAGGATAGGGATTATCGTTTCGATGGGTCCTTGCTGTCTTGGCAACACGATAGCGGGATCTTCGATCCTGGGGTTGGTTCTGTGCTTATGAGAATAAAGATGTCGGGTTTGCGGTCTTTGTTTTGTTTCGCTTCCTTCACGGCTCAAGTCGCGAGTTGTGTCTGTGGTCCATTGTTTCCAGTGTCGGTGGCACCGGGCTGTACATAAGATCCTGACTACGGACTGAAAAGGCTTGTCTGGTTCCAACAACTCGTTGACTTGTTGAAAATGCGTCTAGCTTCGATCCTAGCCGGTGGGGCTCTATTCCTCGCCTCTTCATCGCAGGCCATCAACATCGTGCTCAACAACGACGATGGCTTCGCCTCCGGCAACATACGCGAACTCTACCGCATCCTCAAAGAAAAGGGTCATAATGGTAGTGTAGCCGTACCATCTCGAATGAATTATGGAAGAAACCCTGACGAATTGCAGTGTGGATCGTTGCACCAGTGACGGAGCAAAGCGGCCAGGCCGGACGCGCGCAATTCTCGACGGAGAGCAACCTCACCGCGCCGTCGCAATATGACTTGATCCCAGCTGGAGCCCCTTCAGTTCGTCCACTTAACAGCTCTGAAGAGGATTTGTCGTTAACGTGACCAGCTCGGAACCGATCCCAAGGATAGCCAAATCTGGTATTACAATGGCACCCCGGCGGCCTGCACCTTTGTCGCGCTCGACTACGTGCTCCCTCGCTACGCCAACTTCAAGGTTCCAGATCTCATCGTCACGGGTGTCAACTTCGGGAACAATGTAGGGAGCTTCGTCTGGACCCTTTCCGGTACGGCTGGCGCTGCGTGAGTTCCCACATACCTATACAGCGATCCATTTGAGTTGGTCTGACGATTGAGTCTGCAGTTACGCAGCTACGCATCGCGGAATTCCCGCCATCGCCACCTCTGCAAGCAACGGAAAACTTCCCTACTTCGAAGTCACCAACAAGACCAACCCAGCAACTTGGTCCGTGGAAGCCGCCGTCAAAGTCATTGAGCAAATCATCAACACGGCTCCCGAGGGCAGTCCCATTCTTCCAGTCGGCTACGGCGCGAACGTCAATATTCCCCCCATGACGGAAGCGAACCACGACCCGGAGATTGTGCAGACTAGATTTAGCGGCAATGCCGAGGTTGACGCCGTGGTGATGGATCCTGAGAAAGGTACTTTTACGTTTGAAAACATCGAGCCGTATGCTGCGGGTGTGAACGCCTGTATCAACGGCGATTGTTCGCTTCCTGGGGAGACATATGTGGTTGCGCATGGTGGCGTCTCTGTGTCGTTCTATACGGTTGATTACAGCGCGCCAGATACGTTCTACACCAGGTCGCTCGTCAAAAGGGTGGCACCATTGACGAAGAACTGAGATCCACTGGCACAAACAAGGACAGTTAATTAGGTATAAAATGAAGACGTTCCAACAATCTGATCCATCCATGCAACTCGTTGCATGGCTGAAATAAGGTAATTCGTTTTTTACATCATAAATACTCAAGACAAATGCAGTTCTTGATAATCAACAGTTTCTTATACAAATATGAGCGAGGCTCAGAGGGAGATTCCTTGATCTAGACAAAAAGTTTTTCGAAAGTCTCCTTATTATCCATGCTTCCTGTCTAATCTTTGCTTGGCGCTCAGCTGCGTCGTAAACTCTACATGCAGTTACCTCTCGAGCGGCCAGGCGAAACAATAGCTGAGCAATCAAGCTGTTCAATGCTATGAAATTCCTTTGGGCGCTCATTTGAAGCCATTGTTCGCAAGCCGGTTCTTGGTAGGGGTAGCCTCAGAGTGTGTCTTCATGTTAATGACGTTCTTTTGAGACCTGGAGACGATATAGTCGCAGAGATCATAACGAGATTTGCCGCGGCCTAGAAAGTAAGCACCCAAGCCAGCAACGATAGGGGCCGAGGCCGAGGTTCCCGAGCCAGTGTGAGCGCGATTCCCGATCCATAAGCTTGTGATGTCGGTGCCGGGGGCGAGAACGTCGACGCCAACGCCATAGTTGGAATAGGAAGGGAACGTATCGTCTTGCGAAGTAGCTCCAACAGTGCAGGCGGATGGCGCAGAAGCCGGAGAGATCCATCTCGAATCCAACCCGCTGTTTCCGGCCGCAGCAGCAACGAAGAGACCCTGATCCACCATCCGCTTGACAGCGTCGTTGACGATTCCGGAAGCCAAAACGCCGGTCGAAATATTGACAACAATGCCCTTGGGGCAGTTTCGGAACGGTGCATCCTGGAGAACGAATTCTATACCCTTGAGGAGCATGGTCCTAGAACACGGGTCATTCCAGCAAGCTCGCGAAGGAGGGCCAAGGTGTCACCTACTTTGTGCCTGCACCGTCATTATCGAAAATCTTAACACCGAGAAGAGTCGTGTTCTTGGCGACTCCGTGCGTGGAAGAACCAATGAGACCGGCTACAAAAGTACCGTGACCCTCTAGATCCGTATTGTCCTCATCCAGGGCATCTGGATCGACGTTGAAGACGTTTTCAGCGCGGTTTCCGAATCCCTGCAAATGTTAGTTGGGTAGATTGTGAAGCGAGCTAGAAAATGCGTAGCATTCAATTTTAAATATCGAAGCAACTCACCCAGTGGCTGGTTTCGATCCCTGAGTCGAGAACGTAAGCGCATGTACCAGTCCCAGCGCTCTTGTCGTAGACATATGTCCCTCTGCGAGGTCTGCGGTGAGAAATGCGGGCAAGGTGCCAAGGTGCGTCTTTCTGGGCTTTCTTTCCGATGCCCAAAAACTTTTTAGCCTGTCTCTTGAAGCCGGTTCCACAGCAAGATCTGGGCAGGACTTTATCATCAGCGTCGGAATCATCACTTGTCTGAGGATACTGAAATGTCGGGCCAGACTTGACATTGTCAGTCTCCATAACGGCATCTGCCTCGACACGTTCCACCTGATGCCTCGTTAACGCAGCTCCAATGGGTATACCACTTGACCTACCTCGGGATTTTTCTTCAGCTGTTTGACCTGGTCGTCGTTCAGGTCCGCCGTAAAGCCGTTGAACGAACGGGTAAATTTGTTCTGGGGGTCGGCAGCGAGAGAAGCGATGAGGCCATCGACATTGGCGGTGTTCTTCATCTTGACGATGTACCGGCCCTCGATAATGCCATTGTCGTTCACGGAATTCGTAGCCGGAGATGCCCGCTTTAACAGCGCGGGTGGCGTGGCCAAGGCCAACGGCAAGAGGGTGAAAAGAGCGAGGCGCATGTTGAGATCGAAGACGATGACAAGATGGTAGAGAACAAAGGGGAACAGATGATTGAGGTCTAGCCAGCCCTTTTATTTGTCCCAAGAGAAATGCCAAGCTGTAAAATATGGTCTGCTTTTCTTCATCGTGATCTTCAATAGTTCCTCTGAATTTTTCTCCGGGCCGGTGGCTCCAATCATCCCAGGTTTGACTTATCGAATCCATAAAGACAAATCGGCCTAGTATTCTCAAAGCGAGCGCCAATGAGCTTTGGTAAAATCCATCTGCCGGCATAAACCCTTGTAAAAAGTTCATCCTTGATGTCCACTTTTGTTTCCTTGGCTGCTCGTACCGCTATGGAGATACAATAAGCTCATTTAACGCCTCCACCTTGCAGTCCGTCGCTTCGGATCTCGGTCTATGCAAAAGCTAGGTTTAGAGAGAAACATTATAATATTGCATACATCTCTCAGCGCCGGCTATGACAAAACTGCAGTGTCAAGATGTTGACGCATTCCGACTCGACAATATAGCAGTAGGGACGTCTCTCAACCGAATTGTATATTTTACCAGTTTCTCGACATCCAAAGTCGTCCAAGGCAATATTGTTGCTCGTGTACAGACATGCCACCCACGGCCAAATTTCTGGGCGAAATCCACATATCCACGGACCAGCGCTCAATACTCCGCCTATTCCCTTACAGATGATTACGTCCTCGTTCCACCGCGTTCAGTTGATGGAGACGTTCCTCTTGATGCTGATTATGACGGCTGGATGCTGTATTCTTGAACCGTAAATCATTTCAGTCCTGTGTAGATTGCAAGTTAGAATTACCAGAACTTGTTCAATTCAACAGTAGATACAGGCTTAAAATCGTTGACTTTTCGGTACAACAGCTTACTTTGGAAAATAATAAAGCATTCATTGTTTTAGATGAGTTTTTAAGCTATAAAGGAATGAATGCTTTCCTAGATTTCTATAGAAAGAGAGTCGGCTGTGAGCTGATAAGTTATCTTCTTCAAGCTTGTGGAATGGAGAATGTGGTGCTGTACTGTTCCGGCTTAGCGCCTACTGGAAAGAGAATATACCCTCGCTTACAGTTCCTTATCAAATGCAGAATTAGGCTTAGCATTGAGCCATTTAGGTTAGCTTACTTCGCTTAAGACTAAAATGTAAGCTATCCCTCAGAGGTCAATCTCAATCGCTAATCCAGTACAGCTACACTATCCTACCAGACTATGCTCCGTAAGTAAGAGCTCAATTCAATTCCTTTAAAGAACCAAGTCCAGTGGGATAATGTAGCTCTGCTAAATCAGTAATTAAATTTAACTCTTGGAGGAATGGCCCAGATTCTGATCTTAAGCTAACCTTAAAGACCACAGACTAAGCCTAATTTAGCCATCTCTGGGCTATTAGCGCGGTGCATATTGCAGCAGGGAGGTTGTATTTTTGGGACTGCCAAGGTTGCTGCCTGACTGAATGGCACTTGCGATTCCTCAACCTGTCTCACGCTCCTTGCTGGACGGCGCACATACGTATCCCCATCATCCTGTTTCGGTTGCTTCTATCAACACATATTGGTCCACCAGAGATGTCATCTCCTACCAGTGCCGGAGTCCTCCAGACCCACTTACTCATAGAGAATCATACGATCTTGATCCGAGATGAAATATACGGAGAGGAACTGGTCCATGAGCCAGCTCTCGTAGAGCTCCTTCAAAGCCCGGAGGTGCAGCGACTGCGAGGGATCTGCCAGCATGGAGTTACCGGGTTCTTGGGCCTGACACCGCGAGTCACACGGCTCGAACATTCGGTCGGTGCATTTATACTCGTGCGAAGAGTTGGCGCTACGATTGAAGAGCAAGTCGCTGCTCTTCTCCACGACATCTCTCATACCACCCTCAGCCACGTCATCGATCACGCCCTCTCCAAGCCTGGGGAAGAAAGCTATCACGAGGTGCACAAGGCACGGTATCTCGAGACGACGCGGCTGCCGGACATCCTCGCCAGACATGGGATCAACCAGAAGGTTTTCGAGGAGGAGCTGTTCCCTTTAGTGGAGATGCCGTCGCCTCACCTGTGTGCCGATCGCCTAGACTATGGTTTACGCGACGCCGTCAGCTTCGGCAAGCTGGCCATGGAAGACGCCAGGAGGGTTGTCGGCTCACTGAAGGCGTTCCCCAGTGCCACGGCGACCCGCCGTCTGCTGGTGCTGGACGATCCCCATGTCGCGCTGATGCTTTCTCGCGCATATATCGCTGCCGACAAAGATGTCTGGTCGAGCCCGGCCCACATCGACATGTATCAGCGGACGGGCCGGGTGATAGGCGAACTGGTCGAGGCAGGGTCTGTGGACGACAAGGTGTTGTGGCAAGTGTCCGACGCCGAGTTTTGGACTCTGCTTCGCCAAGCAGCGAATCCTGAGCAGCTTCGCGCTATCGAGAGACTGGAGGACGAAGGGATCCCAGAGGATAACGGACTCCGACTGCCGCAGTGCGCTAAAATCCGCACTCTCGATCCAGATGTTTGGCAAGGAGGAGAAGAGCAGCCGGCACCGTTGTCGATAGTGTTGCCAATGTGGGGATCAGAGCGACAGCAGTACATCCTCAGTCGTAGTCAGCATTGATAATGACCATTGCATCGTAGATAGCTATAGTCGTCTACAGGCACCGATACAGGGTCCACTAGGTCCTATGCCAACTACTGGAGTCCTTGCCCTTTTGGAGAACGCAAAGCTGAAAGGCCTCTTATGCCTCCGGCGGCCCTACCGGGGGCCCTCCTCGCCTTCGGCTCGAGCTCTATGGTGACATTTTAGTCCAGCTGCCGGGGTCCTTACCTGCAGCAGCCCTCTATAGCTCATAGTAGCTTTATCTATCTAGTGAGTAGTGAAAGTAGCAAAAAGACCTGTTATTGTTTAGCATTTTAAGGTTGTGGTTAGTCAATATGATGGCGAACCTTAATGGGCTCCCACCAGAAGCAGGCTGGAAGCTGCCGCCCACTCTTGACCTTCGTCTTCTACGCAGCTTTGCTTAACAACTTGAACGTATGGTAGCACGATGTAAGCCGTAAAGTCAATGAAGACGAGCTTCTTAGTTGCTACGACTCGTGGGTCTCAACACCAGTTTCTCGACTTAACCTGTAATCACTTGTTCTTGAACCTGAGGAGAGATGGCCTGCTTCGGACTAGGAAGCGACGAAACCTACAGCCCATTTTGATACTTGCACGTGTCGTGGTGATACTGAACGTGGGCGATAGATAGATGGAACTAATGCTCTGTACGATACGGCAGGGGGATAAGTTGCCACACCTACTCCTCTTGCTTAGCCCTCGAGGATGGACAATAACGCCGCCCCATGTTCTTCCTAAGAAACACAACGAGTGGATCCATAGATGATATAGAGCTCAATCCTCTACAACACAGCAGTTCAGGCCTGTTGATATCAGAGCCGCCTACAGGCGCTTCAATGGACCACCAGATCTTGTATATGGTATGCGTCTTGATGGAGATTTGGCACCATGCTCGCAGGTCCGCCTGCTTGGCATTCTGGTCCAATGTAGATCTTAAATTATTACAAACGGCAAACCCAAACATTCTCCTCTTGGATCCTCTTTTATCGGCGTGTGACAGGTGTGGATTCGGTTACCCACTGATGAGCCTTGGGTGTGTTCTGACTGAACTAAATAACCGTATGATATCTCTGACATTTTCAAAATTCTCCCGACCTTAGAACGAGGAAACGTCGAAAATCTTGAATGAATCTCATGACGGAAGGTTGTCGCCTCAAGTATCGCGACACTGAGTCCTGTTGAATGGTGCAGGAACGTCACTTGTCTGCTCTTGTTGGCATTGACTTCCTTCAGTCATGTGTTCAGAATCCACAGAAAGATCTGAAAAGCAGAGATTTATTCTACAAGCCTTTATAAGTTAGGCTTCAGCGACGTTTGAGGACATAGGGTAGACACATTTTAGAGGGTTGCTGGTCTCGCTCCGGCCGAGTGGAGTGACCTCCTTGTTAATAAAATATGATAAACCTTTCCTCGAGAGTTTAGGAATCACAATCCATCAATCACAGAACATTTCCAGAACTGAAATCAGGATACTAGGCCGCTAGACACGTGACAGCGCTCTCACTTCACTATTCTCTATTTGACATCACGAAGGAGTAGAGTCTGGAAACACGCGATGTAAGGTTCGAATCTTGCCCATGTTTTTCTATTTATAGTAGAGTTTGCTTTGCTTCTTCAAGCCGGCTTGGCCCATTTGTCCCCAAGGCGATGATGTTTGTTTTGCGGTCCGCCGAGAAATCTGCCTGAGCTGCCCCGCTCTTCTATGCCTCAGGCACCCACTTTGTGCAAGCACCTCCAGGTTATGTAATCTTCGAGATTTTCTATGAATAGAGATTTTTCAACCCAACACCCTTGACAATGGCGACCGTGGAACCCCCCCCATCGAAAAGGCAGCGAAGAGAGGCGCTTGAGCGCACGCAAGTCCAGCAATATGACGACCCGGACTCCCGAATCCTGGGCTCTTTCAGGGCTCGGTTCGTGGATGGTGATGGCGCCCAGCTAGCTGATATAATCGAGGTCTCCTTCGCAGATGCGACGGAGAAGAACATGTCACAATTGTTGAATACACTGTTGCAGCATGACAAGGAAGACGCAGTGCCGTATCGATTCAGGATTCTCATCGCTGGCTCGGACAAGGTCATCAATCAACTGCCAGCCAGTCCGGCCGAACTGCCTGAGCTGCTCAAAGCCCACGGTTTGACGAGCCCGTCGGAAGCCATCTTGAGCCTTGTCGCGGAGCCGCAGGCCATCTTCAAGGTGAACGCCGTGTCAAGGTTGTCTCATCGAATGCCGGGCCACGGAGAAGCCATCCTTGCCGCTCAGTTTTCCCCCGCCACGAGTAGTTTGCTCGCAACAGGGAGCGGAGATTGCACTGCGCGGATCTGGGACACGAACACCGGTACGCCCAAATTCACCTTGAAAGGACACACCGGCCCCGTCATCGGCGTATCATGGAGCCCTGATGGTGAATTGCTTGCGACTTGTAGTATGGGTGCGTAAACCCTCATTTCAATGTTTCTGATGTCAAGCTAATCGGTTCTTAGATCGGACCGCCAGGATTTGGAATCCACGGACAGGAGAATCTGTCAGCAAAGTTCTTAGAGGTCACACCAAAGATATCAGAGCCCTTGCATGGCAGCCGTATCATCTTTGGCGCGACGGCTCACCACTTCTCGCGACTGCTGGAAAGGACACCACGTGTAGAATTTGGAATGTCAACACCGGCCTCTCAGATCACATTTTCAGTGGACACAAAGGGGCGATCAGCTGTGTGAAGTGGGGAGGCACAGGCGGCGAGAGTGGCACCATCATCACTGCCAGTCACGACAAGACCCTGCGCATGTGGGATCCTATCAAGGGTGTCCTGCTACAAACCCTCACAGGACATGCACACTGGGTTAACAGCTTGGCACTGTCGACCGACTACGTACTTCGGACAGGCTTTTTCGAGCCTGGAACCCAAGTTCCAACCACGATCGAGGGGAAGAGGTCAAGAGCAAAGGAGCGCTTTGAGAAAGCCGCCAAGGTCAAGGGAGAGCTCATCGAAACGATGGTCTCAGCGAGTGATGATTTCACCATGTATCTGTGGAACCCAACCCAGTCCAAGAACAAGCCCATCACACGAATGGTCGGGCACCAGAAGATGGTCAACCACGTAGCCTTCTCACCCGACGGACGTCTCATCGCCAGCGTAGGCTGGGACAACCACACCAAGCTCTGGAACGCAAAGTAAGCCTCTTACGCAAACACGTATCGCCCAGACTAACACCAAGCAGGGACGGCGCTTTTCTCACGACACTTCGAGGTCACGTCGCGCCCATCTACTTGTGCGCCTTCTCCGCCGACTCGCGTCTTCTCGTGACGGCTTCCAAGGACACGACGCTGAAGGTGTGGAATCTGAGGACTTTCCAGTTGATGAGAGACTTGCCGGGGCACGATGATGAGGTCTATGCTGTGGATTGGAGCGTTGACGGACAGCGGGTGGCGAGCGGCGGGAAGGACAAAGCTGTGAGACTTTGGGCGAACTAAATTCGAATTTGCAGAGGTCTGGGTTGGACATGGACGAATATAGAATATCTCAGTCATGAAGCTAGATGAGCCAATAGAGTGAAGCCGTTATAGACACAGTCTACAGTGGGTTGTCTATGCCCTGGATGTGACGATAGACTGTCTGCATGTGAACTAGACCAATTACTTGACGAGTTGACGGACTGTGCTGGTTAATCAAAGGATTCACCCCATGCTCTTAGTTCTCTCATTTACGTTCCACCGACAAACTCGCCTCGATGGCTTAGGAGGCTCAGTCAACCCTGCAAATCGTGAATTGATCCTGTAGCCAAGTTGAGAGATTGCGATGAGCGAATGCTCGAAGCAGAGAATTATATGCCATTAGTTGCTATTGATACCATGTTGGAGGTCCCAACTTCGAATTCTCCTGACTGTAACGGTCAAGGTTTTCGGCTCATCAAGCCAAGTCTAGCCCCCTACTTGCCTTTTTTTTCCACTTCTAACCAGGACGCCCATGTGTAGTCTGTTCCGTCATCGATACATTTCCGAGGCATGCCGGTCCTATCGACCTGCCACCAAGTTCAGCATGTTGGCGAGACGGCACATTACTGAAAACTACTCTGCCAAACTGTAGGTCCTAGTCGTTCATATATTCGACGAACGTCATAGACGGTATGGTCAAGTTCAGTAAAAGAACTGAGCTGGCTGGTCATCCTGACATCAGTGATACTTCATAGTCGAACAGCTTTCTTCACTGTTGTCATTATATGAAACAACCTGTTCATGCTGTAACAATAATTGTTCCATCAACGCTACACTAAGAAAGCTGTGGGATAATTGATTCCGCTTCCAACCTGCTATACTGAAGGACCATCAGCAACGGAATAGTAGATCATTTGTTCGAACCGCAAATGTTGGGTGCTTCAGCGACTGACAGCAACTGAGTCGACAGGCTCTGCGAACAAAGCCTCCAAGCCATAAAAGTCTGGGACCACGGGGGCCCCCAGCTCTAGAAGGATGTCCTCCATCTCCGTATTCCGACTGAAGTAGGCGAGTTGCAACGCAGTCAATCCCCCGTTATCTCTTTCCGCGAAATCGAGTTTACCAGTGTCCAGAAGTGCTTGTATGATTGCCTTGGTGTCGTATCTGACTGAAGACACAGTGGCCCAAAAAAGAGGTGTTCGGCCATTCTTATCTCTTGAGTTGACGTCGACCTTGCCGGTATCCAGGAGCATTTGGACAACCTTTAGAGCATGGTCTATGGAGTAGTAGGAGCGATGCTGACGGCAAACGGCCCAAGAGAGAGGTGTTCGGCCGCTGCTGTCTCTTGAATCTGCATCTACCTTGCCAGTAGTCAGAAGTGCTTGAATGACTGTAGGTGTGTGCTCTGTAGCCTCAGGTTCTGCAACCCAAGAGAGAGGTTTTCGGCCGCTATTGTCTCTTGAATCTGCATTAACCTTACTAGTATCTAGAAGTGCTTGAATGACCATAGGTGTATATTTTAAAGCATAAGATCCTGCGACCCAAGAGAGAGGTGTTCGGCCGCTGTGATCTCTTGAATCCGCATCTACCTTGCCAGTATTCAGAAGTGCTTGAATGACTGTAGGTGTATATTCTGAAGCCTCAGATCCTGCGACCCAAGAGAGAGGTGTTCGGCCGCTGTTGTCTCTTGAATCCGCATCTACCTTGCCAGTATTTAGAAGTGCTTGAATAACTATAGGTGTGCGCTTTTTAGCCGAAAATACTGCGGCCCAATGGAGAGGTGTTCGGCCGTAATTATCTCTTGAATCTGCATCAACCTTCCCAGTATCTAGTAGTGTTTTTACTACTTTCTCCCACCCACTCCGAGCAGCGTGGGAGAGAGGTGTTTGGCCGTGATCATCTCTTGAATCTGCATCAACCTTCCCAGTATCTAGTAGTATTTTTACTACTTTCTCCCGCCCACTCTGAGCAGCGTGGGAGAGAGGTGTTTCGCCGTGATCATCTCTTGAATCTGCATCAACCTTCCCAGTATCTAGTAGTATTTTTACTACTTTCCCGCACCCACTCCGAGCAGCGTGGGAGAGAGGTGTTTGGCCGTGATCATCTCTTGAATCTGCATTAACCTTGCCAGTATCTAATAGCATTTTCGCTATTATCTCATGACAATAAGTAGCAACCCAAGAGAGAGGCGTCCGGCCAGCATCATCTCCCCGATCCGCATTAACCATGCCAGTATCAAGAAGTATCCCCACTACCGCATCATGGCCCCTCTCAGCAGCCCACGATAATGGAGTCCTGCCAGACTTGTCTGTCACATTTATGATCGTGCTGATTTCACCATCGCATTCCAACAGCAGTCGTGAAACCAGCTTCGCAATTCCATGTTTCGAAAGGATGTGCATCAACTTGGTTCCCTCAGGTGGACCTTTATCAGGTACGACCAAGTTTCTTTTGCCTTCTTGTATCAGGTGTTCAATCAAGGATTCGCTTGGCCACTTGAACATATCAAAAAGACTCTGTAAACCCATGTCTGAAGGCTCACCTAACTTGATATGCGACCCCCATGCATTAAATGCATAGTAGAAAAAAGGAAAGTATGAAAAGCGCATCAAAGGTGACAACTGCTCGTTAGAACAATTTACGAGCTTGATGTATTGGATGCAGGTTCGAGAAAGCAAGCAATGCGTCCAGGGAATGACTTTGTCAAGTATTCTTTCGTTCAGAACCTGAACTCCTTCTTTCACAAAGAAATCCTTAACTGACTGATGGATGAACTGAACCACCTGGCCACGTTTAGAAAGGATCCTACCAGTTCCAGTTTCAGAGACGACGATCTCTGCGAGCCCACAGCTCAAACTGTTGATTTTTTTGGCGAAGTTGGCGGTGGTGATGAAATCAGGCGAGGCCCGGCACTCATCAATCGATTTTGGAGTACCATCAGGGTCAACCGCTATTGCCCATTGTAGCTCTTTAGGTTGCAGGGGACGTAGAGAGAAACAGAGCCACTGAACCAACCTCAAAGTGGTAGGTCTATCCTTGACGCCCTTGATGAGCTCATGATAAACGCCGCTCAAGTCTTCCGGGGTCTGCTCGACTTCGTCCATAATCTTCGCTGTTGATTCTCCGTCACAGTCTAACTGATGCACTTTCTTCATAACCAGGCGCGCCCACATGAAAACCCCAGATGCGCGCCGGATGATCAATTTACCAACGTTGGAATCCAGATCGTTTTTGGAGCAAGAGGTCTCGACAAAGATAGCGATATCCTGACCATTTTCATTGTCTAGCGATATCTTTGGATCACCCTTGGGCAGTAGATTGGGGTAGCGTCGACAGGAGAAGCAGATGCGAAGCGCAGAACCGCTTTCAGGAAGATCCAACAAGACATCTTTCAGGTAACGGATTAATTCGCGGGCGGGGCCTTCGCCACATTCGTCGAGCGCATCGACCGTGAGAACGACTGGAAACCTCTCCAGGATTCTCCGAAGACCAGGCTTGAAGAATTCCCGCAGCGTGTTTTGATCCCATTGCCACTTCTCTCCCGGTTCACCAACTGATTGTCGCTGAGTGTCAAAATGCTTGACCAAGTCGTCGAGAGCGCCAGGAAACTGTTTCAGTAGTTGGTGCACGAGAGACCGATAGAAGCCAAGCAGGGATCTCTGTAAGTCATGGCCACGACCATGAAAGAAGAAAGAAAATATTCGTGTGTTGTCTCCGCAAACCTCAGGAAGTTGACGAAAAGCGTACTTCATTATCGTAGACTTTCCCGACCCAGGCTTCCCTTCGATCCACAGAAGACCTCGGTGTTGTTTCATCCATTGAGTAAAAGTGTCGTGCTTGAGGAGCCATTTGCAGGTGCCATCAGTAGCTTCATCGATGTTATTTGGCCGGCCATCCATTTCCTCAAAAGCGAGGGATCTTAGGCAATCTTGCGTAGCCTGAGATTCAGAGTAGTATAGATCTAGGTTCATAGTTACTACATGCTCATAACACGACTTAGTCCCACATACTGTGCTCAGTAAAACGGTTTGCAACCTCCGGCCGTGCTTCATCGACCAATCTCCTCAGTCGTTCGCTAACAACAGTGTAGTTTCCTTGACCCCTTGATTCATACTTAATGAGTCCGGAATGATCAGTGTTGAGAGCAATGTTGTCTTCATCCGCCATGGCTACCAATCCCGTACTGGTGGTTGATTTTTCCGTCACCAACAACGAGGGTGGACCGGTTGCGCGCCACTTCCCGTCTCGATGAAGCTATAAATGCTGTCAGCATGAGTCTGGCTGTTGTCGGTGCCACAAATCACCTCCAGAGTTAAACTGAGCTTGCGTTCGAAGAAAGTCACAACACGATACTGGCCCTTACAGCTTTCGGAGAATTGATCTGCGAGTCTCTCGAGAAATGTCGAGGGCTCCGAGTCTCTATCGACGAGGAGATCGTCGATCAAGGCCTCATTTGGCTGGCCTCGGACAAGGGTGCGCAGCTGATCGTGTCGAAGGCCGAAATTAGGCACACCAAAGAAAACAAGTCCGTAACAGGCCTTGGTGAGGTTAGAGTTTACATGGCTAGTCTTTCTGTGCGCTCGAACGAGCGCCTATGGTAATTAATGGTCCGTACTACCCCAGCAGTCGGACATCTCACCTCTTTAATAAGGAGACCACCGAGGCTGTGGCCGACAAAAATGATCGGACGACGGAAGGTCTAAGAATGTCAGACTAAGCTTTGCAGTATGGTAGATTGCGTACTTCATCTCTCGCCCTATATGCAACGACCTCTTCCAATAGGGCACTGCCTAGATCTTTGATAGACTGCTTCGAGAGGCTGCCCGGCAGCGCGGTGTCGTAACCGTAAAGTAACACGCGGATATTGGGCACGTCTTGAGGCAGAAAGTCACGAAGCCACACATCGTCACTGCTGGGGGATTTCCATGAACCGAGTGCGTGGCTTCCGAGGCCAGGTACAGCGATTATGCTGGAGGAGTCAGCACGGGTAGACAACTTTGCAAAAGATAACTCACTCAACATCTGCACCATTGTCGTTCTCGAAAAGTGGTGTAATGCCGTCGAATTTGCAAGTGTATCCGTACTGGTAGGCCCCTCTGGCACGACGAAGCCGGGCAGACAAGTCGTCCGTAGAGAGCGATGTGCTGATCGAGACGGTCGCGCACACAGAATGCTTACCCTTGGACACTAGAGAGCGAAGGACGGGGCTGTCGGTGTTTTGTCGAAGGATCAGGTCCTGCTCGATGATGGCTTTGAGGTTGTCTTCGACTTTGTCGGTCTGATCGATTGGGATATCGTCGATCCGGAATGACAAGGTCTTGAGCACTGGTGGTTGCAATCGGTGCTTTTTGATGCCTTGACGCCAAAGAACGGTTGCCAGCAAGGTGAGAATGCTGGCCACTATGGACGTCACCAGCAGTTCTGCCGGCGTTGACATGACGTTCCGCAGGTTGAGGAGCTTCGGATTGAAGCGGAAGGCTGTGATGATCCTGGTATGTTGCTGAGGGGTAGCTGCATGTAGCTTGACGTTGGTACAGCCTCACTCAGCCATGCACGTGATGTTAGGCTCCCAGCCTGATTCCTGGCCTGATTCCAGACCCGATTCCCAGGCCAACTTCCAGTCTTGCCACCAGGGCGCCGACCCTCGACTGTCTACTTTTTCCAAATCACCATGATTGCCGATGCGACGACACCACCGTTTGCGTTAGCAAACCAGCTAGCGCGGGACGAGCCGAGCCGACGCGTGCCCGGACATCCCCGCGTTTCGCTCGACCACAGGAACAGGGTCTGGGATCTGCTTCAGGCGGAATTCTGCTCAGCCGATCTGGACCAGATGGCAGAAAAACTCTGGTGGATGTCCAAACAAGACAGCCGAAACATATCTCCGCTCCACCGACAGCTAGTGAAACGGCGCTCGATCGTTGTAACGGAGGATCCAAAGCTTCATTTGGTATGGATCTACGGTCGCATCTTCATCAAGCCGCTCCCACGCTTCATCTACTCGCATACGTTCTGGAAGGATTATCTTTGCAAAGACGCTGGCAGCGAAGGACGCGCGCCACGCATTCGACGAGCGGCGCTGGGCTATTTGCGCACATATTATCACCTTATACGCTACGAGTCCGACTTGCGCATCGCTCAAGACCCAAGCCTGTGTCTTGTGCCGCGGGATATTACTTGGGAGCAATTCTGCGATTTTGCGTCTGATCTCGGCGATATTACGGACAAAGACGTTTCACCGCGCTACGCCTACGGTGAAATTCGTCTGACGCGCCTCAACTTTTACGCTCCCATCATCCTCGGCAAGTCGCACTTCCAGAGAGTCGAGTATCAGTACGGGCAATACTTTGCGCGCTTCTATGCGCCGATTCTTTTCGTGATCGGTGTCATGTCAGTGACCCTAAGCGGACTGCAGGTCGTGGTGGCAGTCGGGATGGAAGATGGCGGGAATTGGAGGGGATTGGTGCTTGGGGTCAGCGTCTCGGCGATCATGATCTCAATTAGCCTTTTGCTTTATTTCGGCTTCCTCTTGGTGTATAAGATAGCGAAGGAGTGGAAGTTTGCCATCAAAGATCGTCGTCGCCTGGCGAAGGTTGGGATTGCGGTTTGACAGTATCGTGGTGGATTGCCCAGCAAACACGAGCGGCTCTAAGTAATGAATTGGCATGAGAATTTGGTACACCGGGGTTGGATACCTAAGAATAACGAAGCGTCTGTAATTTTACCTCCCAACCATTTTCCACTACTTGCGTTTCGGCGTGATAATGAGATGAAACATGTCTTTTGAAGCCTTTGAAGCAGCCCACTAGGACGCAACCAACAAAAACTGCACTTGCTATAAGACATGGCCGCAGAGTTGAGTTTTCTACATCATCATCAAGCGAAGGGCTCCTTATTATTTGTCTAACTAAAACTCATCTCGTACTCCAAAGGAGCTTTCCAGTTGCAACGCTCCATATCAAACTACCCGTATTCAAGACATAACAAAAAGATAGTCCCTACGCAGCCTTGATAGACCGGCTTTTCCTGTCCCGTTTTTGTGGCCTACTCACACTTACACACCACGGCAAGCTTACTCAAAACAGGAACTGGATCTCCCGGCTTCTTGATGTCCGGCTTGGGAGTAGAGGCTTTGGGGAAGTGAAGCTTGACGTGAGGCCCAAAGACCAAGCAGTGCGTAGACCCACCAAAATGGAAGCTACCAATCTTCTCGCCCTTTTTGAAGCCGTCAGGATGATGAAGGAATTCGATAGAAGAGACCTCGGCCATGCCAATCATAACCACGGCCATCAGACCAATCTTGGGATTGTCGGCTTCAATAAAAGCCACACCTCGCTTCGCTATGGCTGAGATGTAGCTCTGAGAGAGCTCGTCGGAGCCCTTGTCAGGATCACTGCGACCATGGTCCGGACTGAAGCTCCACATGAGGGGTTCAGAATAGTAGGCTCCGTTGATGATGTGAGGTTCCTTATGATATCGGCCAGACACTGGGGCGTGCCAGTTATGGTAGCTGTCAGCACTGAGGAAAGCCTGGTAAACGGTACCGCCCGCGAACTTCTTGGCGAGTTCTTTGTCTCCGAGCATATCTTCGAGGCTGTAGTTAGAGCGCTGATCCTTGTTCTTGACCCAAAATGTGTCACGAAGATTGACCCCCCTCTGGATGTTGAATGGGGTAGACTCTGTGGCACTGACAATGACGTTATCATCGTCTGGGCATGCAAGAGGCCTCAAGTGGTCTCGGAAATCTCTGGTGAAGAACTGATCCCAGGACCTGAAGCCATAGTGCTTGTCATGTGGATCGGGGACTTTGTATGTCTCGAGGAAGTTCTTCAGGCCGCTTTCCTCGCTTTGCGCCGTGGCCGAGAGCCATCCAGTGACACAACAATCGTCTTCGATCGTCACCGTTTTGATAGACTCTTCTGTCTTGAGAAACTCTCCCCAATGGTGCAGCATATCCTTAAAAACTTTGTTGACATCCTCGCGGAGGAAGGCAGCGAACCCAGCCTTGGTAGCCATAGGCCAGTCGAGGAGGCCATTGATGGGGGTTCCAATCTGAAGGGAGTCGTTGTATCTGATTGGGCTCTGAATCTGGTAGTTGAGGGCCAGGATGAGATCTTCAAGGGTTCTGATCTCAGAGTCTGGTCCACCTCCAGGATAATATGTGTAATATTCGGGAACCTCAGTCAACATCTCAGTGAAGAGCATAAAGACGGCAGTGTCGTCCTTGAGGAGCTTTCTGAGGTGATGAATAGGCTGAACCTCGGGCAGTTGGGCCTCTCTTGCTCTTTTGAGCACCTCTCTTACATGTCGCTGGATGATATGGGGATTTTCTGGCAGCCATCCACCGATGCGGTGTGCTTGGGACGAATGTGGCACGGGGCCCTGCTTGTATGAAACAGGGGAGCGCTCAGTCACGGAAACAGTGACGAGAGGGGAAGAATAGATGTGGGGAGCCATGACAGTGCAATTGATAGTGGAGGAAATGTGAGTGGTGAAAGGATCTTGGAAGGTAACGAGAGTTGGAGTCTGGGCAGATCTCGTGTTAAATACGATTTCGTTGCTCAATGGAATGCAGTTTGGCGAACAAAACAGCAACCACACGCGTTCTTGCTACCAGACAACGTGAATGGATTTACACTTTCTGTTCAGGACTGAGCGCAACATAATCAGCCACCCTGAATCCATGCAAAATGCGATCGCCTTAGGTTGTCAGCCACTGGTCTGTGTCTCTTGCAACGGCCCAGAAGAGCTGAATTGAGCGATTCTTAACCATACTAGGCGTAGCAGAAGCCACGACATATTTTATCACATGGATGTATAAAATTCTAAACTCGCTGACCTCATTTTAGTTTATCCTGAACCCAGACAAGACAGAGTTTACTCAAATCTTACAACAGACAAACCTAATACCCTAGACCAACCGTTCGACGCGTAGTCATATCATGGCTTTTTGTCCGTGGGGTCGAACCGCGGTCGATGCACGGCACGCGGCTGCATTCGAACACCTATTCTTTTGAGTTAAAGCTAAAGCTTCGTGGCTACCTGAGATAGAGGATAGAGTGGATGTGGACTTGAACGTTTGATATAGAAGGCCGAAGGGAGGAGTCACTGTGAACATAGCTCCGATGTCGTGGCGAGCCGACGATGCAGCCCGCAGTCCTGCACAAAGTTCAAGACTCAGACTATTGCAAAATATAGCGTAGGAGGCTTTCACATCACCCATTGACAGCGCAGTCCAGAACTCGAGGTGGCTTGAGACCCAGCGGCGCCGGAGTAACGGATGAGCGTTACGTGCCGGACTGGGACATGGAAGCTAATGGCGGGCTGAGCAGTTCCTAGCTCTGCCCGGAATAGTAGTGTCTGGTTTGGGCTGCGGCAAAAGAGATGCTAGTTGGGCGACGGACAGTGATATCAAGCCATGCCGTCTGCTAGCCACTGCAACTGGTCAACGCTACCGCAGACATTGTCTTGTTGCTGTTGGTTCAGGGACTTCCCGCATCCTCTGCTCGGGTTCTTATCCCGTCTCTATGGAATGTGACGGATTGAGTTTCACGATTTGCATCGCGCATCTTCTTCCCGGTATAATACGGGTAACGAGGACATGTCGACGCCGGAACGGATTTTATCACGCCCAGATACCTTCTGGCAGGATTTCTAGTCTCGTAATCATGAGCATTAAGATGTACCAAAGAGTTTAGGGAGATCAGGCTCGGCTCGGTCAAAGTACTATTATTCACTACTAGTCTAAGCTTGGCAATTCCGCATTACCTAGTCAGAAAATGGCAGCGCCGAATACGTTCTTCTATCTTAACTTAACACTCGTAAGCTTTTGTCTCGCAATACACCGAAGAAGAGCTTACTCCGAATTGGCTGTAACGGCACAGCACCCCCAGCTTCGAGTAGCGTTTCTTCAGGTCAGACTAGTGGTATCAGAAGCTTCCATCATCTTCTTCAGCGAGAATCATCTCTATATCCTGATTGATTGTGATGAAAAAGTACCATTGCGTGATCTCGAAATGTCTCTGGCCGGAAAGCCGACCGCCAGTTCCTGAATGAGTGAGTGGTCCTCTAACCCACAACGGCTAGACAGTAAGCAGACGGCAGATCTATGGGACGGCGGGAAAAGTTATGTGCTCTCGGGGTTTACTGGCGCCACCTGACAGGACTAGGCTATCCACTCCGGTATACCCCTACATAAGCCTAAATTGTCGGAGAATTGCGAAGATCAGGGGCTCCCTTACTTCTCAACAGACGGCTGCATGAAGTCGCCAGTCCAGACCCTTCTCGGTGACACCGATATTGCTGACTGCATCAACGAGGTGAGTCCCGTCCCACAGAGCAGGTTTCCGTTACGTGAAAAATGATGTATCGAGAACAGCCTCTGTATCCAGCCAATGTGCTCACTACGATACGGAGCCGTCTATGACCTCAGTCCGGCCCTGGCCCCTTGTTGTAGCATTAGCGCGGCAGAGATACGACAAAAACGAGGGTTGTGAACCAACCACCGCCCGACCACACGGCCAAACTGAACTTCCTGTTCGGAAGCACTCATCACTCTGCACTACCACGCTCCTGCACACGTTACGAGGTTCCATTGCTGGGCCAAAGCCACCGGCGAAACAGCGACAGATAGATCCTGCTCTAGTTGACAGAGGCCATGCATGTAACCTGCTCGAGCTGGAAGGGAAAAAGCAATCAATACGCGCTACTCGCGCACTTATCACACCGGTGTGGGGGGAGCCACATTCCATCTGCCTATCCTGCCCATCTGAGGTCGAGCTTGAGGCCTCATCGATGGGAGGGGGACGTCAAATGCCGTATGTCTTGCGTCAGAGTTTGAGACAATCAATCATAGTAGCAATAAAACGGCATAGCTTGATCCTGGCCTTCTGCCCACGGGGAAACAGTCCCGCCAATCGTACGAAGCCCATCATCTCTGTTGATGTGACCCCTGTCACTGGGGAACCTTGAGCTAGCGCGAGCAAAACTATAGAGCGAGCAACATTATAGAGCGGACTGTCACTACCGGAGAAAGACATAGAGAAAAAGAGGCGAGTT
>JAMYIC010000664.1:0-19496 GCA_024112705.1 Microcera coccophila
GTAGGGTAGGGTAAGGCAAGGGACGAGGACAATCAACATGACAATTCTAATCAATGGTTCAACAGGTCCCGTGGGATATTGGAACCATGGGTACCCCGTGGCTCTATGTGACCCCAACTTGTGGTGCCCTAATAGTGGGGAGTTATGCCGTCTCTGACCGCCTGGTCTGATGTTAGGTCATAACTGCTAGATCAATGAAGCACACATCACTCTAATCGAATGTACAACAACACCCAACCCGCGACACACTATTTACCTACTAGACCCCGCATGCCCTACAATGCGACTGAGTACTGGAGTCTTAGTCATCCTAACATGGTAGCTAGGTATCTAAATGCCGAAGATGCTTCCTCTAACCCATATATTGTCGACGTCGTTAGGAGCTGAGTGATTACGCTCGCCGTCTCCGAATCTTTCTCTACTTTCAGCCACAAGCCCCGACTCAATCGTTAACACGAACGAGTCGTCAGTTTTGGAAACGAACCGAAATTGCCGCAGGCCTCAACTGAAACGATGGCTAGCCTCGATGAAGCTATTGAAGAGGCGGGGCGAGCCATTCATACCAGTACAGGTACCTCAAAGGAACTTGCCAAGCACCTAACACAGCTCAGCAGCCTCCTCAACGATAGATACATCAACACTGGCAGGGTGTCTGACCTAGACGAGTCCATTCGCATAGCGAGGCAGGCTGTCGATGCAGCGGCAGATGACTATACCGAATTGGCAAAGTGCTTAAATACCTTCAGTCACCGGCTCCAGGACAGGTTTTTAGCGACAGAAGAAGATTCCGACCTTGAAGAAGCCATCCGAAGTGCGCAGAGAGCCGTTGACATGGCGGCAGGCAAGCGGCCGGAAGAAGCAAGATGCCTCAACAGTCTGGCCTCGTCACTGAAGATGAGGTATTCGATAGCTAGAGAGATGAGTGACCTTCAAGAAGCTATTCTTCTGGTAAAACGGGCGGTCGATATAACAGCAACTGGTGACCCGGAACTGGGGAAGTGGTTGAATAATCTTGGAAGCCACCTAAGTGACAGGCATTTGGTCACAGGTTCTATGACCGATCTTGAAGAATCAATCCGCTTAGGAAGGCGAGCGGCCAATACAACTTCCGATCCCCAATTGCAAGCTCTTTTTTTGAACAATCTATCGGCGAGATTAGATCTCAAAGCCGAGACGACGGGAAACCCGAACGACTACGAAGAAGCGATTAGACTGGCAAGGGAAGTCGTTGCTATGACACCAGACGGTCATCCTGATCAGCCGAAATGGTTGAACACCCTTGCAACACACCTCACGGAAAGGTTCGCCAGGTCGGGGGACTTGGCCGATTTGCAACATGCCATCAAGGTGGCAAGCAAGGCGGCGGATTTAACACCTAATGGACCGGCGCGGGCCTTGTATCTGAGCACGCTTGCAGATGCCTTTAACCACAAATATGACAAGATGGGGCTGTTGACAGACCTCGAAGAAGCTATTCACATGGCAAAAAAAGCACTTGACTTGCTTCCAGATCACCATTCCGAGAAGGCACAAGTCATGTCTACGCTTGGAGACCTACTTTGCAACAGATACTTGAGGAAAGATACAATGAATGACCTCGACAAAGCTATTCAGTTGTCCAGAGAGGCAGCCAATGCAGGACCTGACAGCCATCCATCTAAACCAGCATACCTCGACAGACTTGCAATACAATTGAATCTCAGAGCCTCTAGCTCCCGTACAGATCCTCGACTCTGGAACGACTTGGACGAATCCATACAACTGGAGAGAGAAGCAATTGCCATCACCGCAAGCAACCGCCCAACCTGGTCGTTTAAGAATAACCTGCAGGCTATGCTCAACCTGAAACACGCACTGGTGAAAGACGGCACGATTCTCGAAGAATGTACCCGGCTGCAGCGAGAAGCACTGGATGAGATGCCTGAAAGCCACCAGTATCGGGCGGAAATGCTGACAAGTCTCGGGTATCGACTTAGAGACGGAGCCAAAGACGATTCAGGCCTTGAAGAGGCTTCCAACTGTTTTCTATTGGCGCTGCAGAATACAAATGCGCCTGCAATCAGCCGCACGAGGGCCGGTTCAGCTCTCCTCCAGTGTTGCCCTGACAAACAAAAGGCCTACCAGGCCGCGCAAGTCATCGTGGGCCTTCTATCTCAATTGATTACGAGGTCACATGAGACTCTCGACAAACAGCATGCGGCAGGATCAAGAATCGGGATGGCGTGCGATGCCGCGGCAGCGGCCTTGCAGGCAGATAGAGGAGCGTTCGATGCCTTGGGGTTGCTCGAGGTGGGCCGGGGAGTGCTCTCAAAGTATAACGAGGATATGCGGATGGACCTTTCGAAGTTACAGGAATTTTCCCCAGAGCAAGCACAGTGTTATATCCGTCTTCGTGATGATTTGGCGCTTCTTGATGCCCCAAACTCGTCCTTTGCAACTGGTTTTGGCCATTCCTTCCAGGAGCAGGTCTCTCGATTGAACAGGCGTCACAGCGTAGCGACGGAGCTGGATGAATTGATCGTCGAGATGCGCAAGTTACCTGGATTCGAGGACCTTTGGGCGGCTCCAACCGAGCCCGAAATACGAGCTGCTGCCAAACACGGCCCAATCGTCGTCATCAATGTCAGTCGTGCTCGATGTGATGCACTTCTCATCGAGAAGCATCAAATGCGAGCCTTAGCCCTCTCAAACTTTGGCGACAAACTCTACCAATTCGCTCGCAAAGGTGACTTTGGTAGTGTTCAGGTCCTTGAGTGGTTGTGGGACAACATTACAAACCCAATATTGGATGCGCTTGGCTTCTCCCAATCCCCAGACGATAATGAATGGCCTCATGTATGGTGGATTCCCACAGCCATATTGACTCTTTTCCCCCTCCACGCGGCAGGATATCACAACAAACAGTCTTCCGAGACTGTTCTTGACAGAGTCATATCATCCTACACTTCTTCTGTAAGGGCCATCATACACGGCCGCCAGCAGAACATTCCACCACCCTCATCCGACACTGTTGCACCCCGAGCGTTGTTTGTGAACATGCAGCACACTCCAGGAAACCAATCGCTACCTTTTGCAAACACGGAGATAGACATTGTGCATGGAATATGCGAGTCGATTGGGCTGGACCCCGTCAGGCCAACACGACGTAAACAAGATGTTGCCCGGTATCTGCTGGGCTGCAAGATATTTCACTTCGCTGGCCATGGTTATACTGATGAAGAGGACCCCTCTAATAGCTACTTGTACTTGGAAGATTGGCGAGAAGATCCGTTCCGGGTAGCTGACTTGCAAAAGATGAACCTTCGCAAGTACTCACCGTTTCTCGCCTACCTTTCCGCCTGTGGTACTGGGCAGATGAAGGAATACAGCCTCGTTGACGAGAGCATCCATCTCATTAGCGCGTATCAACTCGCAGGTTTCCGTCATGTCATTGGCACTCTATGGAAGGTCGATGACCGACTTTGTGTGGATATGGCGAGGATCACATATCTGAGTATGAAAGGCGCGGGCATGACTGATGAGTCTGTGAGTTGGGGCTTGCATCAGGCTTCTAGAGAGCTTCGTGATAATTGGGTCAATGCACAGAAACATGTTGGACCCGCGAGGGGGTTCTTAACGAAAAAGGTTCCTGTATCGGAGAATGAAACAAGTGGTGGAGTCGGAAGCAAGGAGCGCTCGTGGAAGAGTGAACATTTGAGAGATGTCGAGGTTTGTATCGAAGAGGAACTCGAAGTGGGAGATCAACTGCAGTGGGCTCCTTATGTTCATTTTGGCGTATAGATCTTTGTATTAAGTAGCTTTAACGTCTCACTAAGCAGAGGTGCAAAGTCAGGAGTAGGGAGCTTCCAAGCGGTATGCCTCGATAGCTAGGCATAGCGTTCAGTCGCTTCCTACAAACTTATACTAGCTGTTAGGACTAAGGATATCTCCTGAGAGGTCATGAGGCTGTAACGCAGCCGAGAGAGGAGCCGTAGTCAATTAAACTGCAAAGAGTAAAGGTATAATCGCTAAAAATTACAAAAGCCCAGTGTTAGAGTAGGAAAGGGACTGCCTTCAGAACACGCCCCCGTGGCATCGGTCTCGAAACAGGCAGGCCTGGTCGGATACCAGTATCAGTGGTTTTCGTTATGAGAATATACAGAGGAATCCGCAGTGGAATGAACTTCAAAAATGTTCGATAAACTCGTTGATTCAGATCATCGAGTCCAAGCTTCATGGTGACGGAAATACCACTCCCGGGTAGGACGATGCTGTCGCTGCCACTATCGAAATTTCCCATGCTGATGCTGATGCTGATGTCGTGCTGTCACCTCATCACATCACAAGGCGTGAGGTGAAGTGAAGTACGGTGAAGTTGTTACGACAAGCTCTATTCAACCTGCGTGAGATCAAAGATGGGCCTGAGGCTACAGGCAGGCCAGATTGGGATGGAGTGAATTGTGACCGATCACTGTCGATGCACGTCACCAAGCCTGATACCTGGAGCTGCGTCCACGCGTGCAACAAAAGACGCAAGACAGACAAATACTCAGGATTCAGCCTACAGGAATGATGGAAAACTATTGCCCGTAGCGAGGATTCTGTGCCATTTTGGACTTTGGTCATGCTCAATTTGCTTGTGAATGTTGATACGCCATGGAGAACAGACGCCCCGTGTTTCGACGGCACAAGACAGGCATGAGCTTCCTAATAGCAAGAGAGCGCGCACAGGAAAAAATCAAGTATGATTACATTCGCTTACTATATAATCATATGCTATATCCGCGCCCTCTCTTCATCTGTAGGACAATAGCCAGACCCATGGACGACAAGCCTAATGCTTCAGTGGCCCCCAGAAGCTGGAGCAGTAGATGTTGCAGTAGAGCCAGAAAAGCCAGCCAGAGCCAGAACATTCGGAGGAGCAAGATGAGCCAGAGGAGCCAGAGGAGCCAGAGGAGCTGGAATAACCGGAAGCCTCGCAGGTCAGTGATGGGTCTTTCCGTACAGTGAGTGCGTCAACAACCAGACCATTTCCGCCTTGGATAAATTTCCAAGAAAGGGTTGTTGCATTGTGGATGGTCAACTTGGAAAAGCCAAAACTGGTCACATTACGGTAAGCAGTCATGTCAGGTTTCGTCTTCTTGGTGGTAGCGTGGCTTTCGATGTTTCCAGCAGCTCCATTGATGAGATGAACCATCGAGTTGCCGGGGTTCACCTTGTAGGTATTTGTGTCAATGATTGAGGCTTCGTCGACGGCGCAGTTCCTCATCGGTTTGAGACGCTCATACCAGTGAACATGACTATAATGCAGTGAGTTTGGCGTTCTTGACAAATTCGAAACATCAGCTTACCCAGCAACATAGAGATCAACCTTGTGCTTCAGAAACAACTTTTCAAAAGCCTCGCGAAGGTGCTGATGGTAGTCGCCACACTTGGAACTGTACATAGGACGATGGCCCATGATAATAACCCAGGGTGTTTTACATCGATCAACCCTGGCAAGATCCTTGTCCAACCACTGGTATTGCTCATAGGCCTTGTTGTCCTTGAAGGAACCGTGGATTGCTCCAAAAGGACCGGCGTCCGTGATATGCGTCATGTTCTCCAGGGGATGAGTCTTGTCAGACAGGAGATATGTCTCTTCGGCCAGAGCATCCGTCTCGTCACCCATATCAATCGCCTTACACTCACAGCTCTCCTTGTCCTTCTCCTTCTCCTGACACTCTTTTGTATCCTTGTCCTTGCCCTTACACTTGCACTTCGGCAAGTGCTGATCCTTGCCTAGACAATCCTCCTCCTCCTTCGCCTTCTCGAGATCCTCCACGAACGTCTTGTCCGGGCTGTGAGCATAATCTGTCTCGGTGTCAATGGATACAAAATGTGCCAAGCCATAATCGAACGAGTGCCAGAAGTTCCCAACGCCATCAGACTTCTCGCCTACCATACGGAAGCGGTTCTGGAAAGCTGTAAAATTGCGTTGTGAAGGGGGACATGAATAGTAAGTCAGTGTGGAGTTGGGGCCGCTGACGGTCCAGTTTGGTTTATTCTCATTGAGATACGCAGAGAGGATATATGGAGGTCTGTCGTGATCGGCACATGTGGCCTCGTGATTGCCAGGAAGAACTATATAAGGGACTTTCAGGGTTATATTATTCATCCACTGCTGCCAAAGGTCCCAGTTAGATTCGTAAAGGACCCCTACATCACCGCCGCGAGGGCTACCTTGGTTTGGGATTTCGTGTGCTGGGAGAGGGGTGTCGAAATAATCGGGATTTTTATCGTGGTTGGGGAGCTTGCTCGAGCTGCCGTTGTAACAAACTGGCCACTCCGAAGAGTTGCACGGTATGATGCCAGAGTACCAGTCATCCGCATAGCTGAGATCGCCACCGTGCCAGACAAAAGCCAAGCCATCGTCGTCGATAGCTTGGTTTATGTACTTGTAAGTTCCAGCGGCATTCGTGTAGCCCATGTCATTATTGATAGCAATGCTAAACTCGGATGGATCGCCCTTGGCCTGGGCAGTGGTGAAGTTAAGAATACTGGACTGGGTGGTACCGTTGGCAGCAGGAATTTGATAGTAGTAAGTTGTGCCCGGCTGGAGGTGCTCGATCTGAACGTCGTGAAAAAACTGACTGCACTGAGTAATGACAGTGATGAGAGAGCAGGGAGGAGTGCGATCATATGTTGTGCTTGAGCCGGTAGCCAGATTGTTCAAGGCGGAAGCACTGGTTCCCCACTGAACCGAGGGAGCGGCACCCAGACCGAAGGGTGTCTGGTAGTGGATGTTGATGCCGACTGTGGTTCCTTTATGCTTGGCAGGTATATAGGACAGCGAGATGACATTGACGTTGTTGCTGGGTTTCGCAGAGGCAGGCCTCACGGCCGGGGGCTCGATTAGACGAGGAAATCCTTTGCCGTTGCCGTTGATGGTGGGGTCGACCCAGTCGCCGACGGGGATTTTGGGGCCGCGATAAGGGTATTTCTCGTCGACGGTGGGTGCTGCTCGAGCGAGCCCAGCGAGGATGGCTGCCAATAGATAGGGCGACTTCATGCTGTGTTGAGTCTCGGGTATGACCCCTTTCGGCGAACCGAGAGTTGCCAATTGATAAATCAAGAGAACGATTGAAGCAGTCAAGGCTTACTGGCCATGCTCTAATTCTGGCTAAAGCAGATATATATATATACATGTGTTGATTGAAATTACTCTGTTTATCATTCCCATTTAGGTATGGAGGTTGGGAAAAGACTTACCCTCGTCACATATCTCAATTGCAAATAGCCCCGTCTGATTAGCTGGTTTACGTTGATGGATCTCTCCCTGTAAGCAGCCTGCAAGCGCTAGAGACAACTATTGGTATGGTAGTTGGAATTTGGACTAGCCAACTGAAGTTTGGGCTTACGCCACACAACTCACCACCCGTTTACGCAGCTAGACCGTCAATAGACCTATCCCCACCAGAGCCGCGGCCCGTTTCATTTGAAGTTGATGGCCAAAAACGTACAAAGGTGCAACTGTACCTTGGCCTAGGCCGTGGAACTACTTATTTTCATGCAAGCCTCGTCACCATATACAGAGACATTGTTGGATGGAAAGGGGGGGATTGCCACGGACAGACCTCTCTTCGGCCATGTGGCTGGCTGCTGAGCTGAGACATGCAGTGGAGCTTGCCGGCTATTCAGCAAATCAATTAGTGCCTTTTGCTTGCGAGATCTTTTCTCATACTTGAGCCTTGCAGCATCCACTTCTTGGACCGCATTCCGGGTGTCGAACAAGGTGACATGCTTTGCCCAAGAGTCGATGGCCATCTCGCTCCTAGAAGGTGCTGACACGATAGATCGCGTCATCATCCACGCCGAGCATCTCGTTATCTATGCCGGCAGTGTCTTTTATTTTCCGGGAAAGCAGGTCACGGTTCTGGCCCGACACATCATCATAGTGCCAGGCTTGCGTCAAACGACCCCAATATCGCTTCGGTCGTGATCAATACAGTCACGCCGCAAGGTGCAACTCCCACCAAACCAGGAGCAGCTGATAACGGGAACGATGCCTACTGGGTCCATCTGCAAGGTCCTGTTAATTCCCAGGATGGGAAAGCGGGTATAGATTGTCGCTCCTGTGCGACGCCCAGCAGGGCTGCGATGGCGGCGACGGGGCCGATGGCGGCAATGGCTATCCCAGTGACGACAAGTTTTACAACTACCATGGAGACACCTCCATGTGCAATGGCGGCAACGGGGGTCCTGAAGGACGTGGTGGCTCCGCAGACTTTGGCGGCAATGGAGGGATTGTCCATCTTTGGCTACTCAGCACCAAGCGTGCGCTTTCTCCTCCGGCCGTATTCCCCTTCGGCTTGGTGACCACAACGCGCAGCATGTCAAAGGGCGCCTGGGGCAATTGAGGAAATCCTGGTACTCCAGGCGCAGGCGGGAGTGCCGGCTACGTCTACGTTTCCTCGAGTGAATACTCCCGTGGCGGCGGCATCATCGAAAAGGCCTGGGTGACGAGCGAGTTCAGCTCGGAGCAGTCCAGAAGGCATTCCAAAGTGATTGTGGTGCAGCATCCACTGTCGCTGCTCAGACGATGGCATAGATCGCCTTCCAGAAGCTGGCGTCCCTTGGCAGCAGCATGTTACCGCCCCGGCTGTCGACTGACTCTTATGGCCAGCCATTTAACTTGGTCCCAAACATCTTCTTTTCAGTCACTAGGCCAGCGGAGATCGCCAAACAAGTCAATGTCGTCGAGACGCACCGGCGGAACTTGCAAAACACCATCAATCGAACTCAAATCGATGGTGCATAGGGTTAGGGTCCAGTCATACCAGTTTGATATCGACAACATCGGAACGAACGGACAAGACGCCGCTAGAGCTGCTTTGAGCGATGCTGAGCTCGACGCAACGTTGTCGGCCCACTTCTCCTGCGACTCAATACAGAATGCCCTGCCCGCTGCTGCATCATGTCTTATGTTTACACCTAAAGCCCGAGGCGCCGTGCTCGCTTGAGATCTGTTGTCGGTTGGCTCGGCCAGCTTCGACCTTTTCAATACTGTCTCGTCCACTAACGGCGATGTACCGAAACCACAGTTTCTGACTCGATACAAGGCGATTCAGGATGGCCTCAGCGGAGCTGGTACAGCCAATGCTATAGGAGAGGCAAACACCGACCAATCGCAGTTGTTATTACAGGCGGTCTTCGTGCAGAAGCAACAGTTCGAAGCTATGGTCAGCACATACTACCCAGCAGGGGCGCCTGTAGCTGTTCGAATTGCCTGGAATGACTTGTTGGCAACTGCTAAAAAGTCACAAGCTGCGCTGGTTAAACACGCACTGGCTCTGATAAAACAGGCTAGGGTCGAGTCCTACTATGCACAGTCCAAAGCGGCCATTGCCCAACTACAAAACACAGACATGGTCCAAACGATGCCTTCGGTCGAGACCCAACTATTGCTACAGATGTACAACGAGTCTTATATGCTCCCGAAGCAGCAGGTCGTTCGGGGTTATCTCGACGCCGTGCGTGCCATCGTCGCTTTGGACTTCGACTGGACTACTATCACGCGTTCTTTGCTCCGTCTGGGATGCTGGGACAACGTCACTGGCGCCCTCTTCAACCATGTCATACTTCCGCAGTTGCAAGCCGAGAACCATATCTTGTGCGAGATGAACGACTACTTTAACTCGATCGGAACCAAGTTCAGCGTCAGCATCACTAAAGAAGACTACCCAGATTACTTTGGCTTCCAGTACACCCAGGGCGCGGACGGGTCGTCAAGTCTCGCCCGAGTCAAGGATATGGTTCCATTCTCCTTCTTCATTACGACTAGCAACTGCTTCCAGATCCTCGGGATTGACACGAAGGTGCACTTCGATGTCTGCATGTACTCCTGCCCGGTTATCCTCAAGGGGGCAAAATTACGCCACGGGAAGCCCGTCCAGTTGATCAATGACGAGACCACTGGATTTACTAGTGCTTGTACAGTGACAAACGGACAGAGTCAAACTGTTATTGACCCAGACACTGGCGAGACGTATACCAGTTTGGTGGAGTATGTCTTCGAGACTGGCGCTGTCACGACCGGTAACAGGTGGATCTACCAACGGGATAATCCGCAAGTCACCACGCCAGACTCCCAGATAGATACTCAGAGGCTGCGCTTGGTCGAGCTAGACGCAAATGATCCTCCAGCCAGCCGACCTTAACAATGACCGCTAGTTGAGTGGCAACTGTCCTGGGACGACCAAGTCGTTGATGTATCAGGCGTGACTAGCATCTGGATTGAAGTCGACGCCGTGTACCGTCCTCTCTCACAAATTCATCTCGACAATAACGGCGGGAGACTACCCAAGTCTGCGACCTCAAGCGTGCCCTCATCAAATATGGTGGTCGCCATGGAAGCTGCTGTACCTCCAGAAAAGCCTTGAGGATATCCGCGACGCCGAGTCTTCTTTCCTTACCAGCGGGGAGTCTACAGCGGGCAATCTACTGCTGCTCGGCTCGCACAATCTGATTGGCCTCAGCAACTTGATGAATTATACCAGCAATGATGTCGACCTGATAGGATTCAACGCCGTCACGGATGGCTTACACGCCCTTGATGGGAAGAATGCGTGATTTGTAGGCCGCAATCAGACCGTGAAGCCAAGGATAAAGCGAATTTCTATTACGAGACATATGGTGTAAATGCAGCAGCAAATGAAAAGGGCGGTCATAGATACTAGTTGTGATCTTGTCGTAGACTTCACATCGCCCATTGCACCAAAGACCTATTGCGTTGTAGCCAGTGGACGCTTTGGCCAGGCAGGCAAGATCCGCAGACATAATGTTTACCGTCCAGCGAGATACAATTTGAATGAGTCTTATTTCTTACATGTCTCAAGTCGGCTATCTTGCCTTCTGTCTCCCATTCTCAACCCATCTCCAACTATGATACCAACAGCCCGTCACCCCGACACCGTGTGTTTTATCTTACTACACTGCCCGACTGATTACTTTAGCCTATGAGTCTATCTGGTATGTGCAATCATCCGGGAAACGATGTTTTATTGGCCGTCGAAACCATCCATAACGGAATCTCCTACCATAAGGCAGCTAATCTCAGTGAAACACCATCGACTCAACAGTATGGGTCTTAAGGTATCGAGACCTGTAGCCTGGCTACTGAGTCTCTGTGACTTTTCTAACTATTGGTAAGAACAGGCTTGCAAGCTACTTCTGATTCAAGGTCGGTTAGGCAGAAGATTGGCACACAACTAACTGCGGCAAAGAGTAAGCACTATTTTGTGGAACTTAAATAACCCTTAATTCCCAATGAAAAATCGACCTAGGCATAATCACAATTACCCATAACGCCCTATAATCTGGGGGACTGCGTTCTGATAACAGTAATACACACACACATGTGTGTATATGAGTATAAGTAGAGACGTAAATCAAGGCTCCAGGCCACAAAGTTCGCCCTCACTGTTGTTATTCTTTCTTGCGACGACTCCATGAGCCATTTCGCGAAGTCTGCGTTTCCGATAATGTGTCGCTCGCGGAGCCCGCCTCGAGCGTCTTTGTCGAATCGGTCTCGGCGACCATCTGGGCCTCCGAGTCTGACTGTACTCCGGGCGTCTGTCCGGAGTAACCTGAACCGCGAGCTTGCTTGAGTTCTTTGATACCTCGCAAATAGGGGCGAAGGGTAGGTAGGCACGCCACTATCGTAGCAACACTGACGTCGAGGTTGATCCACATTACTTTACCACCGAACACATTAGCCAAAAAAAAGTCATGGGCAAAGGGAAATGGAAGAACAAACCGGCATTGTTCAACGCCGTCAAGTCATTTTGAAAAGATAACTGGATGGTGGTGAAAGAGACGATGGTGAAGGAGATGCTGAGAAGTCCGAGAAGAAAGGTACAATACATAGAGATGCGTGTCGCTAGTCTCATTTGCAGCCCAGGCACGATGAGCCAAGGTAGCGTAAATACTATTCATCTTATCAGTCAATAGTTTCGGGCATGCTCAACGCAGTCGAAACTCACCCATGATATCTCCGGTAAAGTGAAGCGCCCAGGAAACGTGGAATATCAAAGGACCCGCTGAAACCGGGCATTGATAATCGGGATCTGTGGACCTGGAAGGGGGTTAGCAACTCATTACCATTTCATCATCGGGCGGGCAACATGCCAGTTCTTTTTGAACGGTAGGCAGGCCAGGAGCTCGGTTAACATGACGGCAACCCAGCTCACGGCGATGTAGCCCGCAGCCACCCAGAGAGCTGCCCGTCGCTTACGCATATCGGCCGGGAAGATCTGAAAGTAGATGGCGACGAGTGATGCTTTGCACAGCCAGAGACTGGTGCTGCAGGGAAAATTGCTTATCCAGAACCACTAAGGCCGTCTCGGCGGTTAGCGGGTATTTCCCCGGGGCACGAAGGGCTCGGAAGATTTCATCTCACCATCAGCACCACCGACGCATCTTCCTGAGTGCCCTCATAGCCATTCAGGTTTGTTTGGACCTGGGGTTCGAGGGCGCGTCTGATGACGAAGATCGGGGTGATGGAGGCATAAAGGATGCCGACGAAGACGGTTGCGCATATAAGCCAGTCGGCCAGCAACAGGCGGCTCCTCTGGATCCCGAGTCGCAAGTAGAGTCGTGCGGCTACCACGAGGATGCTGACGAGGAGCAAGACGAATTGTGCTACCTGCGAGATGGCGCTCGGTCAGCGATGCTTGCGGGAGGGCATGTGTTTCCGGAATCTTACCACCACCGCCGCCGCGCTTGGAATATAGTCAGACATGGATGAGTTCTCTTGACGGTACCGCCGACTGGGCTTGACTGATTCACACAAAATAACGAAAGCTCGACCGGAACGGCTGGAACCGGATTTTGATACCCTTGGCACCTTTTTGGCTCTCTCACGGGAGCGGGAGGTGACGACCTTTATCTTGGCCCAGTCAGTCCTACAGGAGCCGATCTCATTTGGGCGAACCTTTTCCAGGAAAGGGATAACCATCAACCCGCTTGTTAGTGCCCGTACATATCGACGGGCGGATCGAGACTCCTGACGTCTGCGGTTAGGACATCGACGTTGCTTTGCTCCCGTCCCTCTCGGCCCCTGGACTACCAGGATAGAGTTTTTAGCCAGCGTCACACGCGTTCCTAGTCTATCATTCGTAGCCCTCGCGTTCCGCAATTGGGGCATAGCCTAATCGAGATCGGCAAATGACATTTGTTAAACGATTGGCAAACCATTAGCGTCGGATTGTGTCCCCGATCTGCCGCTTCCAGCTTCGGATCGACTACCAAACCGATGGTAGCAGTCAGTGTCAATCATTCACAAGGGGTACATACGCTTACAACCACGTATACGTGACCGCCGCAGTTACGTAGTAGGAAGTCAACGCTCGATGGAGTCGCCGGTACACTTTTTTTTTTCGCCAAAACCTGATGCGCTTGAGGTCCAGAGACTTGGATGAAGTCTGTTCATTGGCCGATCTGCAATCTGTAGCCGGTGACCGAGCATCTACTACGCAATAGGTAAATGCAAATCAAACACCATAAGGTTCCATCTATCGGAATGGTTCATCGACTAGTCAACATTAAAGTTGCTGCTCGTCGTCTCATTATCGCTCGGCGGCATCGTTCACACGCAACTAACTCGAACTCAGTCCGTTAGCCCGTAACCTAACCCAGCAGCCTGGAAAACATCGAGGCCGGCGACAACTCTAGCGGTCCCCAGTTCCGGGTCTGGAGGCCCTGATGGTTAACAACAGTATTAATTATCGCGGAGTTAGATTTTCTGCCTAACGTTAGAGTGCCATAGCCCAAAAACCGGTCAGGCAGTTTCCATGGGCAGAACCCCTGTATCACAACACGGGAAGTGACCAGGCGACAGACAAGTCAAGGCAAAACGCCAGGGCCTCCTTCTACGACGGAGAATACCCTTTCGTCAAGAAACGACGTTGTGACTTAGTCCATGGTACTGACAGGCCTAGAAGGCCCTACAGGCAGCCGGAGCATCTCCTAGGTTGCTATGGAGCAAGGACGATGGCGATCGAGACCCAATCTTTTGTCCTGCGGCGTGACGGCTTAGAGGTTGCGCTGCGATGATAGCCTACTGGACCATCTTAAGGTCTGCTGATATTTCCATCTAACTTATCCTCTGGCCTACGGTCCTCCGTGGTCAGAGTCTAGATTCGCCGTCCATCTGGTAGTCTATATGTTTAGGTGTAGTACGACCCAAGGTTCGGCGCGGGTTGGTCGGCTCGTCGGTTTCTCGGTTCTTTACTCTGATTCATTCGACGTGCCGGTTGCTACGCCATCGACATCGAGCTGACTTGTCCAGCGTCACTCGGTTCCCCTACGATGAGACTCTTGAGTTCTCCCAACTAGGCGTTGGTATCTACATCAGAAACCACGAAACCAGTCTGAAACGGCCATGTTTTGCTTGACGGTGCGAAATATTTGTAGCCGCGTCTTCTTGTGATGACGGAAGGAGAGAAGTAAATGGTAGGTGAAGGTGGTACAAGCCCAATACATAAGCCTACGGGAACACACCATCAGGTAGACGTCGGCGCAGGAGTCGGAACATGGGGTTCAGCGCCACCGTTTCGCTGTTTCTGAGTTGCTGTCAGTTTTCAAGATTAGGATTAAAAAGGAAAGGTATAGCGAGTTTCCATCTGCCAGTCGCAGTTGAGCGACAGTCGGACGTATGAAATGCGTCAATGAAGTCGTGCGTCTAATCTACAACTCTATTGCCAACAAAAGGGCGGACATTTATGGGCCCAGACTTCGTCATCTGACGGCACCGATTGACCAAAAGTCTGCAGTCCCATTCTAGTACCCTTCAAGAGACGATCGGCTACGTTCCTGGGCGGAGGCACGTGGCGACGCCACCACCATTGCCGGGTCAGGGCACGAATTCGTGCTGGAGATGGGCTTACCTAGGGTTATGCGGGCTTTCTCCGCCAACGTAGCAGGTGAAACGCCAGAATCGGCCGAGAAACTCAGCAAGCCCGGACTAAGCTTTGGGCTAAAACTGACCCGTCTGTACGGCTCTGAGCATAGCACTGCCCTCTGAAACGCGCCTTTGGCGAACGAGCCCGGTTCCGATTCTAAGCGGCTGCAGATCTCTCAGTACGCTTTATGTTAAATACACTCGAAATTCTGTATGCACCATATGCAGGGGCCTGTAGGCATACATAGATGGCCGTTGATCCCAAGAGATTGTCTCTCTAACCTGATCTATAACACAGTGCTCTAAACCATGCTCCGCAGCCTACACTCTTAGCTCTTTTCAATCACCCAGAGCTATCGTTTTGCATTTCGATCATGGAACCAGAGACACCTCAGCATTGGCTTCGAAATTGCCTGGTTCAAACGGCTTTGGTCGTCGCAAGTCGTCGTCGAGGAGGTGCTCCTGACGCTAGAAAAAGGCAACCGAACGTTTTACGGCGTTCGGACGATAAACCACGGTTTTCATTCCTGGATATGGCCGCAGCTGCATTCAGACAGCCTCCTCTGAATAGTCGAGGATGGTTTACGGCTACAGGTGTAACAGGAATGCAGACAAGCTCCCTGGATCAAACACTCTGAGCGTGGAGTAACGTATGGCTCAACAAGCCATCACTTACCGAGAACAAGCGTGTCCCCATCCGTGTCCTTATACCTCTGTACCTTCCGCATCCTGTCATCTTGACCCTGATCCCGGACCGCTGGTATTTCCAGGATAGACTGTTCAGTATCATCCCGAGGTCCGTTGGGCCGCTGGGGAATGGAACCCCCGGCGTGTTCATTTCTGACAATGTCTCCGATGTCTGGACAGCCTGGCGACAGAGTATGTCTTTAGTGTTGCCCAAAGTGCTGCCTTGCCGACGTAGACACGTCGTAGATAGAGCCGCAGAAGATCTGGCTAAAAGAGAGTAAGCTGTGGTCCTGATCTATAGCGTACAGTTATTTGCATATACATAACCGTTACCTAGGCCGTCGTCAGCGAGAACTTCGTCGATGAACGGTTTCTTAGCTAGCCATTGCTCTAGTTACGTGTTAGCGGACGAACCAAACGTATAGGCAGAGTCGGACGCTTAGTAGCTAACACTAAAGTAGCTGGTGCTCGGCGCTTGGCGGTTACTCACCGCAGTCAAAGTCACCAGGCACTCTCCTCGTTAGTTTCCTGTCCTTCCCAGCCCTATTCTTCTTCAGTGCATTATACCTTCAAGAACTCTTTGGATACTCCGCGTTGATAACAGCAGTATATCTGCTACCCACAGCGGTAGTAGGAGTAGTTGTTAATGCAAGTTAAGCTACTTGTCTCGTCCGAGTTAATCAGACAAATAACCACGATACTACCTCAGCTCGGTCAAGACGGGCTACGAGGTGGTGAAACCTCATCAAGCTATTCAAGGGGTGCATTTGGGGGCTTTCTGAAATGAGAGGTGGGGATGAAGGAAACTGGAGCACTCAGACATTCCTCCTACGAACTACACATGGATGAAGTCATATAAGTAGCTCTGGATAACGTGATTACGAGAACCGTCAGACTGACCTCAGATGAATACTAAGAAATTGCCCTAATAACGGGGAACCTAAATTTTGCCTAAAATGGCGTAGTAACCAATGTGACAAGAATCCTCAGCGTATTTTCAATCACTATTCAGATTCTAAACGGGTTATAGAGAGTCAGCTCGCTTGCCTCAAAAAGCTCCCCACCCTTCACAGCCTGCTCTGCATCGTCACAAAGGCTGTATTTTCCATCCTTTAGCTTGGAGGTACGGTACGGTCCTTCCCTCGCTCCGGTGTGTACAGGACAGAAATTATACCTGTCGTGCCATGTCGACGATGTCGCAGGAGTGCATCACTAAGGGGGGGTTCGTCATTGGCCGCAGCGGAAAATGCCACTAGGCCGTTGGCGCCGAAAAGACACGCCATTACTCTGTACGGGGTGAGACATCTTTTCCGACAATTTAAGCAACTAAGCTTAATAAGAGACCAATAAGTGGCAGGCTTTAAGCGCCATGTGTCTCCATTGAAAATCTAGACTTGGGTCTAGACCCTAGGAGTCAAGGGGTCAGCTTCCCCGATCTTCCCATTTTAGGCATAAACCGATCAATAGTCACATGCAGGAAGGCTTGGGATTTGGGCGTCGAATCAGGCCTTAGATGTATGGACGAGGGCCGTTTCACCAGTTACGCCGTCAAACTCAGCTCCAAGAAGATCCCCTTCTCACATCTCTCGTGATATCTCGGCATTCTGCCCAAGCTTCTTCTCCTGTTACTGACCCCTTCGTTGTTTCGCAGCACAAAGGCCAATATCAAATGAGCCGCCTATCTCAAGCTCTAGTGCTCGTCGCTCTGTCGAGCGGCGCGTTTGCCGAGTCGAAAAGCGCCACTGCAGAAGACGAAAAGATCGGTTGGGTCGCCCCCGATTCGTCGCGAGACACATGGGAAATCATCTGGAGTTGTTTGTCCATCTTCATCGTCTGCTCTTGGAAATGCGTCCACCTCAATGTGCCGACACACCGAGAGAGCGTCGCAGGGTGGGAAAAGGTCTACGGCATCCTCTACTTTCCCTCACGCCTGCTGATGAGGAAGTGGTGGCGGAAACTGCTCTGGATGTTTGTCATCGCCGTCGCACCAGAATTGGGAGTCAGTCAAGCTGTGAGGCAGTGGAGAGAGGCGCGCGAGGAACTGGGGCGCACATCGGTCAGGAGAGGGAGAAGTTGGAATAGATGCAAAGGGCAAGAGTTCACAATGACACATGCCTTCTATGTCCAGATGGGGGGCATTCTCCTCTGCGAAATACCGGAGGGCGACCCCGATCAAAAAGCGCCCGCTATAGCAGTCACTACTAACCCTTTCGACGATGCAACCGCAGAGCTCGTTGAGCAAACAGAGCGGCCCCCGTCAGAAGAAGCATACATCTTACTGCGAGATCAGACCAACGATGGTGTGGGAAAGACGGACTCTATCCATAAAGTGCGGCTCAGTGCTACAATACCCAGATCACTAGGTAAGAAGCTTCGATGGATTTTGTTCGGGGACTGGAAGTCGATCCGGGTCCTCTCTCGAAAAAGCTCTTTGCTTGGCCTCCACTGCTCTACTCTTGAGAAACCTATCTTCGCATCTGTCACTGAAGAGGAGCAGTGCTAACCTACATCTCAGAGGACCTGGACGAAATCGGAATCGTTCCAACGCTCACGGAAAAAGACATTCAAAGTCGGAGCCGGGCTGACTCGATCAGCAAACTCTTCGCCATCGTTCAGTCCAGTTGGCTCGTCGTGCAGACCATCGCCCGGGGCGTCAACGGTCTCGCCATATCGCAGTTCGAGTTGGCCACTGTAGCCTTTGTCTTTTGCGCCCTGGTCATGTACTTCTTTTGGTGGAACAAGCCTTTCGATGTCGAGAGGAGGCACGTTCTAATTAAGTTGCCCAAGGTCGGAGGCAGGATTCAGCATATCCCCAACTGGGATTCGGACGACATTGAGGAAATGGGAGATTGGATCGCCGGGGGCCGACATTACGACCTTGCCGTCAGAGAGTTTTTTGAGATGGGTCTGATGAACTTGGACATTATGGAAGGCAGCTTGGATGACAGCGACAGCGATCTTTGGCCGACCGTCGGCCTCTACGCCACGGGCGCCGTCTTCTCAGCCATACATCTCGCAGCGTGGAACTGGGAGTTTCCGTCACCGGCCATAAAGATCCTATGGAGAGTATTTGGCCTCATCGCACTGTCTGCGTCATTCATCCCGTTCCTGCTGTTCGCTGTGTATCGAGTGGCGAACAAGATGATAGACACGGATGTAGAGGACGCGAAGGCAGGCCGCGTTGCTGCAGGGCTCTGTTGTTTCACCTTTCTTACCTATCTGATATACTGCATTGCGAGGTTAGGGATATTGGTTCTTACCTTCTACTGTTTGTATAACATGCCAGCGAGCACATACGAGAAGGTAGAATGGACGGCATGGATTCCTCACTTTGGATAGAAGAAGGGGGACAATCAGCATGGTCGGCATAGGGGAAAGAACTGAACAGACTTGATATCAGGCTCCATATATACCCTTTGGTCAGCACAGTAGTCTGTCGTGCGAAGAGGAAAACTCGAGCTGCACTCGTGTCCTGGCGACGCAAAAAGAACTTACACTCCCTTCTGAGAAGCTTCTCAAGACGACTAGAAGTAATAGTCGTAGACATATATCTTGACACACCCGTTTTTGGTTCCATCCAACTTGACAGGAGAAACAACAGGCTTGATCAGGCCAGGGTTCACGGTCTCGAACACTTAAGATTTCAGCATCCCTGCTTCTCCGAGGGCCGAACGTACGAATGCAAGGTTCGGTAAGCAGCTGCCGAGTCGTTCCCTCAGCCCACAAATCAAGCTTGAAACCGCTCGGCGCAAAGCTGCTATTCTGGTTGACGATTGCGATGTAACTGTCGGGTCGGCTGGTATATACGACTATACCTCGTATTTGAGCACACGCTTTTCAGTACTTTGGGGGGCTTAAAAAACGGCCGGTCCCCGAAACTGAACATCAA
>JAMYIC010000669.1:0-20736 GCA_024112705.1 Microcera coccophila
GCAGGGACTGCAACAACAACAGTCATGATGAAGAGGATAGCCATGATGATGAAGGCGAAGATCCACTGGAAGGCAATGACCTGGCGCAAGAACTGAGACACCCCGATGGCAGCGGAAAGGGTGCTCAGGAAAAAACCCATGGTGTAATCCTGATCTTGCATTAGCTTTGACCACTCGAAAGGACGAAGGCAAATACCTTGTAAACGCCAATGAAGAACATCCCATAGGCAAGGATAGACCAGATGAAGATGTTGCCAAAGATGCGGGGCACTAGATGGTGCGGGTGAGGGATCATCAGAGCGCCATTCCAGTAAATGGCAACGAATGTCCAAGCCAGAGGGCCGGACACGACGGGCGAGTGAATAAAACGCGGGTAGGTGTTGTGGCGGAAGTAAAGGGAGCTCAGGTTAATGAAGTTGATGACCAGAACAACCTCGGCCCAGTGGAAGTGGGATCGGACGAAGAGCATGACAAAGGCAAAGTGAAGCAGGTTGTTCACGATGAAGTGGCTTCCGACGCTGGCGGCGGCATTGACGATATCAGAGTTACTCGAGAAGAGATGGCCGATGTAACCAGCTTGGATGATGAAGAGAACAATCCTAACAACTGGTCAATAGCCGACTCGTGGCTCGTCTGCGTTGGTTGATGCTTACCAGTAGATTTCGGCGATGATGTGATTCATGGTAAAGGCAGTCGGGTAAATGTGGTTCAGATCCCAAATGCGTCGGCGAATATGGTGACCATCTTGAGGGTCGTTGACCGTGTAGTAGACCGAGACAATGACCGAGAGGAGCCAGGTCAAAAGAGTCAAGACCTTGTAAGTGGTGACGGCGCCCCTACCATGGGACTCCTTCTTGCTGAAAGGGTTGTCTGCGAAGACGACGGTCAGCCTCGAGATGGGGCATTGCGCAGCACGGCCAAGGGCAGCAGTACTCACAATCGTTCAGGTTCGCCATGGTGGCAGATTACAGCTTGAACGGCTGTGTGTCGCTGGGAATCGGCAAAATACAATCTGAGAAGACGACAAGGCTACCTCAATGTTGCGGGCGGATGGTGAGGTAGGTTGGAAAGGCGTCGAGGCATGCACAATGGCTGGTTGGAAGTATTTAAAGGCCAGGGCAGGTTTCAACTCCTGCGGGGAAGCAGTGACGGGGAGGTACGTACCGCGGCTTGGCGTACTAAAACATGTCACACGAGGAGCTTGAACCGATCGGTGAGAGGACCGATAGTGACCGGGCTCTGACTGGCGGAACAAGAGTGAATGGCACGACGCCGCATGCACGTTGGCCGAAAGGTACTTGGCGCCTCACAGAAACAGAGCGAGATGACGACGGTGTCTCAGGTACCTCGAGGCTAAGGCAAGGGAGACTAGGCCATATGACCTTCCGGCTGGCGCTTGGGGACGGGATCGTCTGGATCGCCTGTGCGGAGACAGGCGAAGAGTTGAAAGACGACTGGTCGGAGAATAATTGAGAGCCCACTGTAGACCGGCGAGAGCCAGTGAGAACTACGGTTCTGGTTTCGCGGCCTGAACGGTGGTGTGCTCTGTTTGTGGAGTTTGTGGCGATGGACGAGAGTGGGAGCGATCTCACTGCATTGACAGTCAAATTGTGGCTGGCAGTGTGTCCTTGGCACGCCGTCGTAAAAAATACTCAGCGCACTAAATCAGAAAGAGGATAGTAATTATGTTGAAAGATGGAAAGAATTAATACAAAGGAATATCTCGAGATGTATTGGATCAAGAAATAAAATTTCTCATTGACCTTTCTCTTTGCTCCCTCATTAGACCGTGACTGAGTTGTGGAGTTTGATGTTGAATTTAACTAGCTGGTAGGTAGGTGGTGTAAGTAGATTTACGATAGCGTGCTTGGGCACTTTCGACATTTGCGCAGCGATCATCAAGGTGGATGGGCGGTGAAATATCAGAAGAATCTAGAGGGCTCTGGATACCTTAGGCAGGTAGAAGAGGTACTTGCACATTGTTGTCTTTGGGCGGTCTCTGCAACGTATCATACTTCGTGTTGCGGTCCAAGTACCAAGTACCAAGTACCTACCCGAGGACTTGGGGAGGACTGGGATGGGTGTCGACGTAGGGCATTGGATCTGTAGTAGGAACCTTTGAGACGCGCTCGTCTGGCAGTGGACCATTTCGCCCGGGCATCAGGCACTTCGGGCAGGGAGCTTGAACGCGTGGTGCATGCTTGCGCGCCCCGTCTGGACCTCCGCGCAGGGAATGGACCTTGCGGGTGGTGTTGAGGGCCATCTGATTGGCTCTTTGCAGGCGGATTGACGCCTTTTTGGATCGATTCACCCCGCCAGAGCTTGCCTTCCTCGTGCATTTTGTCTTACCATACGAAGTAGTAGTCTTGTAATGGCTGACACCAAGCAAGCCAAGGCACCTGGGTCGCCTCGCTAGCTTGGCTGGCTCACTGTCACCTTGATTTTCTTTTCATTTCTCAACGAGGCCATTTTGTTTCCCAGGGTTTCCCGGTTCCCCCCAGCCGAGTCCTTTGATTCGGATAGGCACGGGTACATGCCGGCGTCATTGTCCCTGATCCCTCTCTCTCTGCCTGAGTATGCACGCCATCAGGCTTGAGCCACGGCAACTACGCTTCAGCCACTCAAACCGCCGTCCCCGGCAGGCATTCATATCTGACCGCGGAAAATCCATAATTGAATCAGTGGCCTCTCGAATATCAACATTACCCAGCATTGAGATAACAGGGCCAACACAAGGCCCTCCGTTGCTCCAGCTTCGAGATACTCTAAGCCACCTACATGTAAGCCTTCGGCTTTTACGTGCCTCCTCTCTCCCACCATCCACGTCCAGTTCCGTCTAAGACACGCACCCACACAAGACACACAGACACATAGGCGCATACGTACGCCACTGGCCGGCCCCCCTTGTCTCAATCCATGGTTGCCAAAGCAAAGTCGCTTTCCGTTGTTGGGCGGCCGTTGTTTGTGAGTCTGGTGGAGAAACGAGGTCGCAACGTGCCTTGGGGTAATCCTCAGGAATATCCTCAGGATACCCGTGACGATGCCCTTCGCTATAATCCCCACGTACACTCGTTCATCATCGACTAGCAAATCTCGATGATCATTGCTATCTCAAACCTTCTACTGCTGCATGTGCTTTTTCGCCTCGCCGTATTTTCCCAAACATCCTTGGCTAATATTCTCTTCTACCTTAAAAATGCTCATCGCTCCAATAAATGCATGACTGAGTGGTAGTGGTTCTTCGTCATCGTCGATTCCTTGATGAAGACCCAAACAATCTGTCGCCTGCGTCTATCCAGTTGTCGAGGCTAGACTGCCGTCGCTTTTCCTGTATTTGGAGCTCGAGATCTCGCCTCTGAGACCCCAACTGGTCGCTTTTTGGCCTCCTCCTGCCTGTTCCTCGTTGACTCGATTCTCCGCTCCTATTGCATCGTCTGCCCGCGTCCGCTTGTGTGACCGCGCCCCTCGAGGCAGCCGAACACCCCAGCTGAAGGTGCCGTTGGATTGATGAAGGTTCATGGGCGAATCGGTCACCCGCATGAGCTGTTTCGTCCTCCGGATAAGGACTGGAGTTTCGAAAATAAGGTGGCTTGTTGCGGTTAAAAGACTCATCCGCGTCAGGTACAAGCGGACGCTCGTTCGGACCGATCTGACCGCAATTGTCCTCTTCGCGATATTCTTCACGAAAGCCGTCAGAGGCGACACTGCTCATAGTGGCGTTAGTGGTCTGCTTGTTGCTTTTTTTTGCAAGATACGGCGTTGATGGGGCTGAGGGCGGCGGGGAAGAGCATGGGGAGCCGTGTCCCTCCATCGATCGCGTCTCGTCCGTAATTATTATATCCATGGATTGAGGAGACTGCAAATACAGTAATCTCCGAATCCTTTTGTATTTGGGAAAGACCCAAAAACCCCCCATGGTAAATTACAGACTAGTTGGATCAAGTTGTCGGTAGAAGTTGCTTTGACATAATCTGGATTGGCTTTTGAGGTAATTCCAACCCGTGCTTCGGAATTTCCAAGTTGAACACCCAGCTCGGGCTCTGATGGCATGATCCCAAACCCAAAATCAAAAGTGGAAGCGCGGGATGTGCTAAAAGGCAGTGCAGACGGATCAACTCCCATTGGATGATATGTGCCAATGAGATGTCAGCACGCTACATCCTCAACTCCAAATTACAATTGCCTTGCACCCCCCGACTCTGCGGCTCCTTGGACGCCTTACAAGGCGACCTGGTGGGCTTGAGCAGGCAAGCCTGCTAGACAGCCCCTCTGCTATGCCCCCAATGTCTTTCGAAACCCTTTCAAAAAGAGCATGAGCCGGCACTCTCTATCTGCTGATCTTAAAATCCAACTGGCCTGAATATCGACGTTGCAATCGCCCAGTCCTGCGAACCTCTTCACTCGAGTCACCGCTACGAATGTTGGATCAGGATGGATATGGCAACGATAAACACGAACTTGGCTGACCAGGGACCGAGGAGCTCACGCTCCCCCCGGATAACTGACGCTCTCTGGGAGCGACACAGGAAGCTACTCTGTACGCTGTACAAATCTTACACCCTCCTTGACGTCAAGCAATACATGCAAATTCGACACAACTTCGTTGCTACGTACGTTTTGCCACTGCGGCCTCTCCTTGACACTGTCCTGACAAGATTAGAAAACGCCAATATGGTTACCGCTTTGAGAAGTGGGGGGTCAGGAAATATGGCTCTGGCGAGAAGCGAAGCTGTTTAAGACCACTGCCGGAAATAGACAATTATGTTCAGGAGCAGATGGGAAACGACCTCGAACTCGAACCTCTAGACTTGGGCAACCAGAACTCTCTAAACCTCTTGGACGTCCCACGTTACGGAAGCAGAAGTCTCTCCCCCGGGTCTTTCTCTCAGACGTCCGAGTACACGAGCGCCCGAGACGACGACAGCGACTTCGCAGACTTTGCGTCGCCTCCTGCCAGTCCCATCTCGCCTATCTATGGTTGGATCCTCGACGAGGAAAAGCGAAAGCTGGCCGGGGACTTCTGCGCAGCCATGTTTGACGATCAGAACGCCGTTCGTCTCTATCATGGCTTGTACATGACCGTGTCTGGTCGGCGTGAGACCACCCCCAACGCGAAAGACAAGGTTCTCTTATTCCTTGCCCGTGCCGCTGGGCAGACCGACATTGGTCGGGAGGTGGGCCAATTACTTAACCAGCGCCAGTGTCAACTCTATGGCGGCCCTGATAATTTTGTCTTTTCTATACTTGAAGCACGTATAGAGCATCGCAGTGGTAATCTCAACGCGAAGATGCTCCAGCAGCGCATTTGCAACACTGTCAAAAGCGCTGCCGAAGATATGAAATTCACTGGAATTGCACAAAGTGGCTGCGCATTCGATGTCGTGGCCTATCAGTGTCTTTCCTACGGCCTGGGTGTGTACGAGAAGGTCCTTCAGGCCGACGGCCATTACACGTTGTCCTCGGACCACGTCTTGAACCAATACGTTATTAACCAGCCGGTGCGGTGGATCCCCAACCACTGTTCCCTTGTGCGGTCGTGTATCGTCTGGTGTTCAACCCAGTTGAGTTACAAGCCTTTGATACCCCTAGAAGTTGCATCCATTGCCTTAAATGACGGTCAGCGACTCTTGGGTGACAACATCAAGCTTTACTGTACTCTCTGGGATAGTATGTTTCACGCGCTCAACAAAGACCAATCTCAACCCGCATGGTTCCGTGAGTGCGAGCATGCCCTAAACATTAGCGCCTCTGACCTCCTCGTCACTGTGTGTTGGATGATTGGGCACGAAGTTGGAACGTGTGATATAAGCATTGGTATCCTTGAGCGCGCGGAAATGGGAGCGAAAGAGTTAGCTCAATTATCTGGAGGAAAGCTATGGCTCGACTTCCTACGGAAGTTTACCTGGATGAACAACTTCGATGACGCGCTGCAGGAGGATCAGGGCTTAAAGACGGTCCTACTCGACCAAACCCGCCAATTCATCTCCTTAACATTGGGTGTCCAGCTCCCTATACCCGCGCAGAATCCCCAACCCGAGCCCAGTTATCTTGATCAACTCCCTCCAGCTTTTCAGGGAGACGCCAATGATATCTTCGATTCTTTCCCCTTCGATTTGCATGCTATCGCGCAGCCGATGGAGTAGGAGTTCAACTGGAGTTGCGGAACAGGATTGTTTTTTTTTCTCCTTTCAAATAAGCATGTTGGACTTCGCTGGGGCTTTCTTATTGTTCATACATGTTTTCCATCTTCTACATTTCCTGCGCCATTCACTGGATACCCTCCTAAATGGTTGTAGGAAAGTGGATTTGAGTACGGCGACACGTTTCCTATGTTCAAAGGTCACGATCCGAAACAATAGACGGGATAGTGCTCAACAATGTCTATGGTTCTGATAAATACGTCTAAAAACTATGACATGGAATAAACACGCGATGATACAAAATGAACCGGAACCAGACAAGACCACACGGAGGTTATTAGACTTAAACTGACTCTCAGGTGCACCACTGCTGTATGCTGCTGTAAGAGAGCAAAGTGTGTAACTTGGCCTAGATTAAACAAGATGTCCCCACCCTTCCTCATCCTTCGCTTCCTTAAAAGCTTTCGCTTCCATCTTAAACTTCCGTGACTAGCTGCTCGCCCTCCTCTAGTAATTCCGTCACCTTCCTCAGGTTGGTAACCAGGTTGCCCGCCAAATTACCAAGCAATAGCTTCTCAGCATTAGCAGGCAGACCGAGGTATGTAGGTGGTTCGCGCTCGGGAAGCTTGTGGATCCAAACCATAAAGTCCTGAAGACTTGTGCCTGAGGGAACAAGGAGGCCACCATCAGGGCCGTCGACGAGCTTGTGGTCGACTTCGTAGGCGGCCGGTGTGAGGAACGATGAAACGAGTTGAGAAAGCAGCTTGAAGTCGCCTTCGTCATCGATCTTGCCTCCGTACGTCTCGGTAACGAGGCAACGAAGCATATCCCAGGGTATGTTTTGCGGGGCGATGTTGGTTCGGTTGCCGGCAACGCCTTCAATCCAGGTATCGACGATAAAAGCGGAGCATTCGTACTATCAACAAGTTAGTTTCTCGTTTTCATTTGATATGTACCAGGCGGTACTCACGTCGCTGTCGTTGAACTCCCAGAAACCCTTCCAACCCAAATTGGGCGCATATCGTAACCGCTCTTGAACAACAGCGTGCAAGAAAGACAAGAGGAGGTACAATCTCGTTCTCTCCACGGGGCTCTTCGTAGCTCGAGTTGAAAGTGAAGACATGGAATCCTTCATATTCGCCCTTACACCTGCCGGCTGCTCGTACATGAGCACACGCGAAGCCCGAAGGAGGTTAACTGGAATTTTAGGGCTCGATTCCATGGATAGGAAGAGACGGAAATCAGAGTGAGGATTGAGCGACTCCATGCGCTTTTCGAGGCTTTGTAGCCACGAGGGAGCCAGGTGGACGTTCTTGACCAAGACCCATGAGCCTGTCTGGGCGGCATTGCTAATAGCCTTGTCGGCACTGGCAAGACCTTCGTTGGAACCCATGGCAATATTGGTGCATTTGACGCGCATTCTCTCCACTAGATTATCCACCTTGTAACTGGCATCAAAGCCGGGACTTGAGACTAGCGAGATTGGTAGCGTGGCGGACACCTGTGTAACCGTCTCCTTAAGGTCCTCAACGACGTCAAAAATATCGGACCCAAAGACCTGGGCTACGAAGCGCTCAGCCGCCGGGACAAACCGGTCCATACGGAACAGCTTGACCAGTAAAAGAGAAAAGAGAGCCTTATCTACGGCCTCAATACCATCATCCCAGATTTGCGGCAAAGCGTTTTCAGCCAACTCCTCAGTGAAGAACTTGTCCCAATCCGCCGTCGAGATAAACTCGAGCTTGTCCTTGATGACACCAAGCTTCTTGGCTTGTACAAAAGCCTCATCTCGGAGATCAGGATTGGAGGATAGATCCCTGCCTTCGACTCGGTTGTCGAGGATAATGTCGATCAGAGACTTGTCCATCTTATAAGGTGAGGCTTGAGCAAGGAGCATGCCTAGGGTGACACGATCTCTCTGAAGTAATCCTAGCGCCGTGCGCTTGAATGTGTTGACAAAGAGATCCTCCACAATAACATCTCGTCGAACATTGTGGCTTGTCTCATTTGCCAGATTCTTATTGTCATGCAGCACCAAGTGGAAGATGTCAAGGAAATACTGGAGCGAGAATTGGTAAAAGTGGTTGAGATAATGCAATTGTTCCAGAACAGCGAAGACAGCACTGCAAGATCTGGCAATGATGCTGTATTGCTGCGTGATCTCATCCACTTCGGCCATAACACCTTCGGTGTTGCTCATCTTCGCGGAAATACTCGTGGCCTCGGTCTTGAGAGTCTCTAGAGTCTCAATCACATTGTCATCATCGAGGATGTTGCCACGAGACTCGTTGAGGGCCTGCAGGAGTCGTTTCTCAAGCTGGCGTAGGTGGATCTTGAACTCTCCCTGAATCTTGATGAGATTGGATCGCCTTTCATCAACGTCAGGACGTTCTGACTTGAGGACTTCGTTAAGCGATTGTGTTTGTAGACTGCTCTGGGTGACTGTGAAGTTGACAAAAGTGGTCCGACTGCAAATATCCGGAGCGAAAGTCGCCGATGGATCTCGAGTGGATAGATAAAGCTTGAAGGCGGGTGAAAAGTCTATCTCCTGCTTGCCAAGTTGGATCAGCACGCGACCACCAGTCCTCTGATACTCCTTATTCAGGACATGATTGAGAATAGGGTCCAAGTGCTCCGCATCTTGAATGAGAATCGGGTTACCGAATCGCAGAGAGCTCTCAAGCTGCTTGGTAAAGGTGTCGTCTAAGAAGCTGGTGACAGTCAAGCGGCGATCTTTGCACTCTTTCTGGAGGAATTCCGTGGTTCTTCCCGATGGATCGATGATGAGAGGATATCTGTTGAAGCGCTTGAGAACGATAGCGTTCTCCGTACACAGGTCATCGACCGGGAGACTGTTCTGTTGCCAACTGAGCCGCTCATCTGCTGTGGAAAGGTACTCCGTCATGGGGTTCGGCGACTTATACTGAATTCCAGATAGGTGTAGTTGATGGAACCAGTCGTCCATCATCGACTTCCTGAATGTCTGATCGTAGAGGCCACTGTACGCCAAGAAAGCGGCGGCAACAAGGACATCTCCAACTAGTGTGCTTATCTGTGTCTCGAAGGACTTGCTTCCCTCCTCCCAGCGAACCCTCTCAGATGATAGACTATCAAGTAGTCTGACACTGCGGTCGACCTTGAACTGTACTTTGGACATCTCAGCCTTGATGGCCTGAGTCTCACTGATGAGCGCAGCATATTCAGTCTTGTAGGTGTTGATGCTAGCCTCAAGCTCGGCAATGTTGTTCTCGACGGCTTTTGCTTCCGCCTTCGTCTGCAGAGCTTGCTCCTCAAGCTGAGCAACCTCGTCCCTGAGAGGACCCACACGATCCAAAATCTCTGAATAACTGACCTGGGCGCTGACCCACTGCACCAGAGGACCGCAAGCCTTGGATGCTCGATTGACCTTCTCGAAGGTGAATTCGGGGTTGGACAGGAATTCGTTACGCATCTTTGTCCTCAAGTACTTGGTCATCTGCTCGTCGTTTTTGAACGTGACGATTTTCGCAATAAAGTCGTCCTTTCGCACTATACCTTGAATACTTTTCCAGTCGGGATTCTTTGCACCGAGTAGAGTACAGACGGCCTCAAGCGCCAATCTGACACCTTGGGGCGGGTTGCCCATGGATCTGACTTCCGTCAGATGCTGTCGTTTGATGTTGCTGACGCTAGCCTTGGCCTCTTCGACAGCTGGCTCGGCCTTTGCCAAGTCCTCCAACACAACCTTCTTCCGTGAAGCCACCTCTGATTCTTGTTTCTCTAACGCAACCTGAATCTCCAATGACGTGCTCTTCCTCTGCTCCGCTTCTCGCTGGTCAGCGACCATCCGCTGCAACTTTTCATTTGCCTCTGCATCCTTCCGCTCTAACTGAGTCTTCTTCTCCGCGAGGCTCACACGTAGATCTCGAACTTTGTCGACAGTGTCTCTCAGCTTCTCAAGACCGACGTTCAAGTGTCGCTGCTGTTCTTCAAGATCCTCACGCTTCTCGTTGTACAGCTTGTTGTATTGTGTGACAAAGTCCAAAAAGTGACGAGGTGTTAGGAAGGTCATCTTGCCTTGCTGCTTCAGTAGTTTTTCATTATATCGATGAAGTGAGTAATGAATGTAAACCATCGAATTAACAACCGTCTCGCGGTGCGAAGGAGGCAATTGCAGACTTCTGTACGCAACTGGAATAGTATCCGGAGCCTCAAAATTGCCTCTATCCAAGTCGATGGATTGGGTAAGTTCGTGACCGACCTGGAACAAGGCTTGATCAGACCAATCTCCAAACCAGTTGAGAACGCATCTGTTGAACAAAGCAGGACTAGTGGCAGCCTTGGACGACAGACCATCCTCTGGCGGGTTCATGGTGAAGACAACATGGAGGTTCTTGACGATCTGCTGAGTGAACCACTTGTACAATTCCTCGGGCGAGTCTAGGTGTAGGTTTTGTCGTTGAGCACCTTCCTTGCAGGCTGTCATGAGAGCTGAATACTCATCCCCTTCGAAAAGACCAGGGACTTCGGCGTTGGCCAGCAGCGTATTCATTCTTTCTAAGAAGCCCGAGTCGAGAACATTTGACTCATCCATGATGAAGCAGATCTTCTCACCCTTGCAACCGCACCGTCTGAGGACATCGCGGAGATCATCATCGAAGTCCTCTGCGGAGTACTTGCCATGGACCTTGATCTGGAAAACCTTCAGACCGTTCATCCATGCAACAAAGCGGGAGAGAGTTGTCTTGCCACTGCCACTGACACCGATGAGAATTAAATGACCCTGGGGTTGCCTAAAGACGCGGTCGATGCGCAAAACGTGCTCCAAAACATCATTGAAGAGAATCAGGGGCACGTCCACTTCCTCCTCACAGAATGTCTTCAACCTAGCCTTAACAAAGTCTCTGAGCTGCTCACGGTCAACTGGAATATAGTTCTTGGACAGCCAGTTGGAGAACAGGATGGGACCTCCAAGAGCCTTCTCCTCGTCAATATTCGGAAAGAACTGAAGAGCGATACGACGAACGGACTCCTCCGTCCATTGCCGTTCTCCTTCAGCAACCAGACGATCTTGGAACAGACGAAGAGCTTCGTGCGCCCAGATACGGATAAGGCCTTCGACAGACAGGGCCTCCAGCGGGCGAATAGCTTCGTACACACCACGGACCCAGCGAGTCAGTTCACGAGGGCTGTAGACATAGTGGGGCTGAATCTTAGGCGTGAATCTCTGTTGAGATTCAAGGTAAAAGCGAACCATTGCATGCGTAAGTGGTTCCGCATATCCACGAAGCGATGGGATAATCTTGAGCATTGCGGAATTGAAAGTACCATAGATCTGATTGAGCGATAGTTCTCCCGGATAATCGACCATCATGAGGGGGGCATGTCGAAGGAATCTGGCACCCATGGGGGTACGCCCAGCATCAGTCGGCGGGTTACAAGCACCCACAAACTGAATACGATCAAGAGTAACCCAAGACTTGTCAGAGGTCCGCCAGAAGCCGTTGTGCTCAACAAGTTGACGCAAGAAGGAAATAGCCCTCTGTGTACCATACTTATCAGGGGCGGGCAAGTTGATTTCGTCGCAGAAAATCACTAGCCATCGTCCGATCTGCGTCGGTGAAAGCATGACACCGTTAAGAGTCTTCTTGTACTCGCAGTATTGCTCGAACGTCTTGATGAGCAGATCTGGAGTTGTCGCGCTGGAGAAGTTGAGACCAACGACCTCCATGTTTGGCAGCTTGCGTAGCGCGCTGAAGAGCGTCATTGTTTTACCGGAACCCGGGGGGCCACAGAGCAGCAAAGGCTTGTGTTCTGAAAGCCACGAGTACAGAATCTCCTCGTGACGGACAGTATCCAATGTAGGAATAACGACATCAGTCTTGGTGACGGAATGTGTGTTGACCTCGATGCTCGGTACTTGGTTCTGCCACGGTGCCCATTCAACTTTGGGCAGGGTCACGTCAAAATCGATCAAAGAACTCGTGCCGTCCAATGGTGGAGAGCCGAAGTTGGCAAGTGAGCAGATATTATCGCCGTAAGACTTGCGATCAGTCAGGGGGCAGTCGCCGGTGAATGCCCAAACGAGCGCCAAAAGAAGCTTCTTCGAGACGAATGATTCAACCTGCTCGGGATCCAACGGGAAGTCTAAGTGCTGTCCGTTGTACTCAATGATGTCTCTGACAGCCTTGTTCAATAACGAAAATAGGGTATTAAGCACACGGGCGATGGTGAACTCCATAATGTGGTTGTAGTTCTCAGCCCGTAGAAGCGCGTTGAGGATAAAATCTTCCTCGGTCAAGTATACTTTGAGCAGATCTGCGACCTGGCTTTGCACAGCCAACGACTTGGCAGGATTGTGTCCGGTGGCAAGGCTGTCCTCATCCAGATCCTCAAAAGGAACACTACGAAGGGCGTCAAGATAGTTGGTAACCATCATGATAGGCGACACAGTATCTTCACTGAACCAGACCATACCACAACGGCTGACAGTAGCGAGAGTAGCATACTTAAGCGTCTCTACTTCGAACATGATCCGAACATTAGGTGGCAAGTTGAGACGCTCGCCGTTAGGTAAGGTAAGTAGTTTGTTATCGTCGAGAACACTGTTCAAATTTTCAACCCACTCAGGGTCGACATCGCCATCGAAGACGATCCAGTGTCGCTTGGAATCCTCGCCACGGAGGTTGTCTACGATCTTTCGAAGGATGCTGGTGAACAAACCGTCGGTCCATTCGCGAGTAGTGGAGTCGAGATTTCCGTACAAAGCCTCCTTTGACATGACTTTCGAGTCGATCACATGAGACACGCCCTCAACACCTTCAACCTTTTGAAGGGCGTCCAACAGGAGTTTCCAAGCTCCAGATTTTCCAGAGCCAGAGTTACCGACCATCATCACACCGTGATGGATTTGTTGGATTTGATAAAGCTGTAGGACTTTGGTCATCCAGAGCTCGTTGACAACGAGATGACGCTCAGCTGCAAGGGTTCTGATCGCGTTTTCCAATGCCTCGAGGTTCGCAGGAACATAATGCACACCGGGGAAGCAATCTCCTTCGATAGTAGTCATGATGTCAACATCGGACTTGATCAACTTGGGCGCAATAGTCTCCCGGATACTCTGAACAATGATTTCTGGCTCTACAACTTCTTCAGAGCCATCGAGGTTACCATCACCCAGACGAGCACGTTTGAGGCCACCTGAGCTGACCAAGACACTCTTCAGTGCACGAAGACCGAAGTCGTAGTGAGCTTGTTTCGACAGTTTACCGGAACACTTGTCGAAGAATGGCACGGTTTGCTTAGAAAGCTGCTTGGCTTGGTTGAAACCCTGAGAGTATAGCATGACTTCGGCAATGAGCTCCTTATCGGGCTTGGACATAGCGACACTGCGGAAGAGTTTCTTTAAGTTGTCGGGCAAGTTGGAACGTCCGGCATAACCGGGGTTCATCGTGATGAAGATGCCAGTATTTTCGTTGACGCGAAGCTGTCGTCCAACCAGCTCGATCTGTGACTGATCATCTTCAGCACCTTGTTTCAGGCCAAGCTGAATGTTTTGGATCTGCTGCGAGACAGCAGACAAGATTCTTTCTTCGAGACGATTGAACTCATCGAAACAGCCCCAAGCACCGACTTGACATATGCCAAGAAAAATGCGACCCATGGCCTGGAAATCGAACGTGTCGTCGCAGCAGAAAACCAGAGTAAATCGGCCGAGCTGTACACCCAACGCCTTCACTGATTCTGTTTTACCAGTACCAGCTGGACCATATGGCGAGCCTCCAAGCCTTTGACAAAGAGCCTGGGTGAGAGTGAGGAAACAGCGATCAGTGAGAGGAGTGCGAACCAGGCGGTCGGGCACACCCAAATATTCGAAGCCATAGTTAAGCTTGGCATTGGCCATCTTGATATACAGGCGGTTCATGAACTCGCCTTCCGGGGCATAAACATATCGCATCTGCAACTGCCAAAGATAGTGGGTTGGCGCTTGGGCGTTCATCTTGACGAGTTTTTCAATAGTATCGCGCTGGTGCACGCACTCGGTGATAAGTTGCTCACACTTCTTTCGCTGGATGACTTCCAAGTCTCCCAAGACAGTACCGGCAAGAACGCGAAGGACTTCAACCTCCCGCTCAAAGAGAGCCGGCAATGCCTGGCCACCTTCTGCAAGTACCTTCTCAACCGCTGTTGTCCATGCAACTTGGGTAGCAAGGACAACAATCTGACTGGGGAAAGCCTTCATGAAGACATTTAACGCGTCACTATCAATCTTCTCGGACTCAAAGATAGGAGTGTAGTGTTCAACGGCCTCTGCAAGCAATTCAGCCAGAGTTGACTTCATACCACTCTCCAGAAGCGCCAGCCAGTCATTGATTCTCGGAGTCTTTGCCAAAGAAATCTCTTTCTTCAGTCGGACACTCTCGCCCTCCTTGGAGGTGAAGCCATTGATAATAGTCTCATCGTCCATCACAAGGCCTGATAGACCAGCGAACATCTTCTTGAAGTGCTTAGCAATGCGTAGCGTATCGTTGCTATTACCAATCATCTCTAAAAGATCCTCATCGCCGACGAAGTAGAATCGAGGGAAGGACACTCGCTCTTTCTCCAAGTATTCACCAAGAGCCTTCTGGATCTTGTTGAGCATTTCTGCCAATCGTTCCAAAGACTTCTGGGCATTGGGAATATTCAAAACATCGAGAACATAAGGAGATTTGTTGGCCTTCTTCATAACAGCCAAAAACTCGCTGTTGATGTTCTGGAAGCGGCCAGACTCGATGGGAAGAAGGTGCTTAATGTCGGCATTTCCAGTGAAGACACCTTCCAAGTACACCCACTGACGCTGAACGTCGATCCACACATCAAATAGAACATGGACGCGGTTGAGTTTGTCTTCCCAAGAAGCAGCTTCTTCCTCAAACTCCTTGTAGTACGGAGAATGTTTCATAGCTTGCAGCGAATTGAGATTCTCACCACACTTTGCGAATAGGTCGTCCCAACCGCGAATGAGGCGGGTCTTGTTCTGGTAATTGACCATTTCCAAAGCATAGTTCTGCCAGGTCTCACGGACTTGTTTCAGGAACTCCTCCAAAGCCATCTCACCTTGTGCCTGGGCGATAATATCCTTGACGATGACTTCGGTAGCGATGAGATTGAGATCCCAAACATCACCAAGAGTCATTGAGCTCGGGGAGAAGCGCTTTTGGGGCTTAATTTGCTTGTAGATCTTTTGCCAATGTCGTTCACGGATAGCGTCAGACTTCAAGTCAGATAAAATTGGATTGACCTTGAGGAAGCCACGGAGGATGCCCTGGACGTGCTCAAAGGCAGCATATTGTCTCATCCGGCTAGGCATCTCCTTGGTGCCCTTGATGAGATCATCGACCTTGGATCGAATCTTCCGTGGTTGTACTGCAGTCCACAGAATGTCACGAGTCTCGTTGAGGCTGGCCCAAATAGTTGAGAGGTTCGACCATACAGACTGAAAGTCCCGGACCTCCTCAAGCGTAGCCTCAAGAGAACTATCTTGACCAGCAGGGATGTCAAGTGCCTCCTTGGCCCTAGCGACCAACTCAGTCTCCTCTTGGAGCTTGGAGATGCGTGACTCAAAATGGCTTAGAGTAGCAGAGGCTACATCAGGTTGTATGGTACCTGAAACGGGCTTCTCCTCGTTCCACTGCGATGCGATCTCCGCAATTCTCTCGTTGATCAATTTATCTTGGACCACAATCTTGGCTCGCAAAGCATCACTTTGATCGTCAACGATCCTCGACTTCTTGTCCAGGATCTCCTTTAATGCCTCCCATTGACTATCAATCTGTTCGATATGCAACCAGTCATTGGGAAATTGATAACGCTGGCGAACAAGAGTCGATTGTCCTTGTCTAAACATATCAATCTCAGGCGCCCAGATCTTAATGTTGCGCTTGCAGCTTTGAACGGCGGTGATAAACTGGACAGCTTGGGCAGTCGATGAAGCATCCGAGCTTTGGCCCTCCAAGTTCTTGCGTGCCTTTTCAATGTCGGCGTTGACGTCTCGCATGCGATTTCCAAGGCGGCTGGCAAATTTCATAAGAATCTCATGTTGCCACTGGTCATATTTTGCATTGACCTTGGTCTGCACCTGATCGTAGTCGATAGTAAGATGTCCGAAGACCCTGGTAACCTCCTGCGTATCAAACGTGTTTCGGGACTTGCGAATCTCTTGAAGAATTTGCAACCATCTTGGTAACTCCTCGCCAAGAGCATCATAAACCTGCTCAGATTGGAGGTCCCAAAGGGACTGGAACTGAAGCCATTTATCGACATAAGCGCTGATCTCTTGAAGTTTCTTCTCCATCGATACGTATACGCCTTGCAAGAGATCGGCGCACTCGGAAGGCAATGCTGTGAACCGAGGTTCATCGTTGGCGGCGGTGCTGAGGCTCATTTGATATCGGGTAGCCTTGATCTTGCGGAGGTTGCAGACGATGCCAAGCCACTCATGCAGGTGAAGGAACCAACTAGCTCTTGCATACTCTAGGGGAGGGTCGAGGTAAATGACCTGGTTACGCATCGCAAGCTCCAGAACGAGGCGATTCATTGTAGGGCTCACCGGGGTGTCTTCCTCGCCGTTAAACTTCTTACGACGTTCATCGTCAGTACTATCATCCTCGAAGGCGGCAACCCATGCTTGAACCGCGCTTTGAAGGCGAGTGAGCAGGATGGATTGAATCTTGGCGTTCAAGCCTCGGACCCAGAAGTCAAGATTCACATACTGCTCCAGGTTCAGTTGATCAACAGCTGACTGAATGGTGTCCAGGCGCGATTGGAAGGCTCCGTCTTGGTAGGCACAACTGCTAAGTTCTTTTAAGGCCTGCTCAACAGTGGCGTAGATGAAGTTGAGCGAGACCGCCTTGCCTTGAAGCACAGACACAGCGGCTGCGAAACCTCGAATAAACATACCATGCTTGCTCTCGGTGTTTTTGCCAAGTCCGAAGTCAGTTCCGCCCGGCAGCAAGGTGGCGCGAGTTTGTCTCGAGTCGGCGTAGAAAAGCTCATGGGAATTGATGAAAGACTCCCATCTTAACGGAACACCTTCGCTGATTAGCTTGTAGACATCATTTTTGTATCCATTGAGCAGCACAGATTCTTCTCCCATAATGGAAATCTGTCGAAGGGTCTGTGACAAGGTTTTTACGCTTTCCATCAAACTGACGGCATAAGGATAGACTCTTTTTGCATCTTTGGATACGGTGCTGACGGCGTGTGGGACTGAGTAGGATTGCCAAGTGAGGTTTCGTGTCTCCTTAAATAAAGTGATGACTTGACGGTCGAAGTTGACGGTGAGCTCGAGAATACCGCCTGCCGACCTCACTCTAGCGATCTCAAAGAGTTGTCCAGAGATGGAGATCTTACGTCGGCCGACGTCGGCAAGCCAAGCCTCGTAGATCCGAGCAGTGTCGAGCTTTTGCTTAAAGAGCTCACTCTCCTCCTGAAGCTTGTGACCCTCAGCATGTAAAGTCCAGTCTGGGCCAAGAACGGCTTCGACCTTCCTCATGTAGCCCTCCAATTGAAATTCAATTTGGCGTGCCCAGATGATGGCACCGGAGACAGGCGGGAGATCACGGAGCTGAGCCATAGCATGGGCTTCTGAGTGGCCGTACTGCTGCTTGAAACGCTCATGGAGTCCATTGATCGCCTGTTTTACGTGATCCATCAGCTGATTTTGATACTCTTGGATGGCGCCTCGAATCTTGGGTCGAACGAATAGAGCGTTGAATTTAGAAAAAACTCGAAACATCTCGTTGGCCGTCTTGGCGGTAGCCAGTCGATCTCGGAGTCTTGCGATGATGGAGTTCTCAACTCTTGTTGTACGCTCGTTGTACAGATTCTCCGCTCGAACCCAACGCTCTTTGCCCGGATCAGTCACATCCAGCAAATCAACATTCTGTAACGCTTCCCAGGCTTGCTTGACCTCCTCCACGGCATCGACATCGCCCATCTCCTCCATGACTACACCGTTGCTGGTTGTGGTTTCAGTCGCGCCGGGAATGGTCGCCTGGGGTCCCAGTACATTGACGATAGTTCGCTGAAGTTGCTCATGGTTGTCTCGGAAGGTGCTGACATATTTGATCCTCGACTCCAGCTCTGAATGCTTCTTGTTAATCTTGATAGGGATGAACTTCTCATTCCTGCGACGGGTCACTTCACGAGCCACATTCGTGAATTCCTTGACGTTTTCCTCCCACGTCCTGAAGATCTCATCGCATGTCTGCATGATACCCTGGAACTGCTGGTAGTCGAGGTTCACCAGCTCAGTCCCAGGAAGCAATCGGTGAAGGACGTCATCAAGATCGGCAGAAATGGCCTCAACAAGGGGCAATGCTCTTCGGATCGGGTAAGGGCATATCCTCAGCTTCTTGTTCAAGTGCCCGAAAATCTGCGAAATAGCCTCTTGAACCTTTCCTAGCGAAGTAGCCGACAAAAGTTCATCCAGGGGGAAATCTCGCATGAGCTGGTTATACTTCTGTACCTTCTCCATTGCTTCTTTGAGACCAGTATCAGCCGTGAAACTCACAGTGGCCTGGAAACGTTTGGCATGCTTGAGAATCTCCAGAGTCAAGAGCACACCCTCACTTCGAAGTTGCCCTTCAATGTTCTCTAGCGCCGACTCCATAGACAACCAGAAGTTGACTTCCTGGCTCGCAGTGCTAAACTCCTGGTTTGCATTCGAGGATGGATCCTTGGTCAGCTTTGTGATTCCCTGAATTGACTTGATCCAAGTGTTCACGTTGGCTTGCAATCTGTTGAGGAAGGTACTGTCTTGAAGTAAATTTTGAGGGATGGCACCGATCGAAGGTCGCTCATGTCGGGTTTCGGATTCATCAACTACATTTTGAACGATGGAATGAAACGCCAACGAAATCTCCGGGATGTCGACATTCTGCTGAAGATGCAGCAAACTCAGCTCCAAATCATTGAGCCTCTTCTTCGTCACTGGAATGCCCGTCTTAGCGTCGACATCCGAACGTCCCCTCGACCCGTTGGTGAGCTGCTGATTCTTGGTGTTGGCGTCAAAGTAAGGTACCAAGGCATGATGAACTTGAGAATGAAGGACTTCCCATGGCGAGAAGGTGGCACCTTGCTCTCCAGATACAGTATTAAAGGATGCAGGGCCAGGGAAATTATTAAAGAATATTTGAGAGGAAAGGGGTCGGGTCGGGTCGATTGGTTGAGGAGGCTTAATGAGGACGAGCGAAACGAGGGTGGTGGGTGAGGAAGAGATCTCGGTCGCGAGAGAGTAGTTGTAGGAAATGGGAACTAAATGGTTGGTTTATTCATCAGCAAAGCCATCACGGAACCTGTCCGTCTGCGATCGAGGCCTACCAGCGTTATCCGTCCCGTTTTCTACCCCAGATGAATTTGCAATATCCTTCTGGATATAAAGAGCATTCTGGGTATCATTTGCAAATCGAGTACAGCGCGAGACAGTCTCGCCGTAACGAGCCTTGTGCAACAAGCTTCCCAACTGCTCAAGCTCCTCTCGCGTGGCACCGAGAGCTATCTGACAGAGAGCTGCCAAATGCTCAACCACGCGCTCAGGCTCGATGGTTGGGAACGGCGCGGCAGCGACGCCATTCGCAGGAGGGGAGGCAGCGGAGACCTCCATCGTGAACGTAAGCAGAAGCCGACCAGGTGAAGGGGGAAGAAGAAGAAGAGATGAGCCTTAGGATCGTGCCGGCATCTCCAGAATGTCAACAACGATACGGTGGAGAATTTGATATGACCAGCTCAGGGGCGAGAGCTGCGAGACCGGCCGGCCGTGAACGAAGCTCAAGAGGGAGGGAGATGATGAGCTCGGAGAAAGGAGCGTGACGTGGATGAGATGGTGGTCGCTCGATGCGGTCGTAGGAGTTGGACGTATGTGCGGGCACGAACATGTATCGCAGGCAAGGAGTGTGTTGGTTGACTTTCGATAAGCAAATGCATGAAGGCACCTCTCAGCTTTCTTCAGGTCCCAATTATTTCCTGTTGCTCTGCCGGGTCTACGCGACCCCTGTCGCGACGGCATGTGTCAGGAGGCGTCTGCAGAGAAAGCCACTGCTTCCTAGTGTGCTGTTCCGTGATATTTGATTGGCTCCGAAGCTCCAATCTTCAGCAGGGACGACCCGAAGTGGGTCCTTATATGTGGCCGCAGGGATCCAGCGAAATGATAATCTAAGACACGTACAGATTATTGGGGGCCATGATGATCCGTCACCCCTCCAGGCGTTGTGCAAGAGGCTTACGAGATGCAGATTCCTTGGATGGGGAAAGTTGACACTGGAATGAGGTTTTGTTGCATAATGCTAAGAGTGCTTCCAGCAGAGTACTCCTCATTGAACATCGCACTACTTGGAGTCGAGATGTACGGACACCTCGCCGCCGGACGGCCAGCCGCGTCTCACTCACGGAACAGGGATCGGGGGGCATTAGAGCTTGTCTGAATGAATCCGTATGCGGGACTAACAAGTTGGCAAACATACAAATCGACGTTACCTAGCATCCCCCACAACCGTTCAACCGCTACATAACCATGCAAGAGTGCGCCCGTATATGTATATGTGTGTGTGTGTGTGTGTGTGTGTGTGTGTGTGTG